>VYZV01000440.1:133945-170124 GCA_013401275.1 Pandion haliaetus | reverse complement strand
CCCACCGCACCTCCGCGCATGCGCAGTCGCGGCTCGGAGGCGGTTTTCGGCCGCCCCCGGGACGGCGTCCTTCCTTTTCTGCTCGCGGGCGGCCATCATGGTAGGTGCGGGCGGCAGCCGCCTCAGCGGCTCGGGGTCTCCCCGCGTCCTGCCTCCCTGCCTGTGCCCTCCCGCCTGCGTCTCCCTGCGCTTGGCAGGCAAAGGGGGGCGGGGGGATAGGCCTCGTCCGCTTCACCCGTGCTGGGCCGGGCCGGGCCCGGGCCCCGGCCCCGGCGTGCGGCCGTCCTTCGGGCAGGGCCTTTTTGGGAGGGCAGCGCCTGGCATGGCCGCAGCCGGCGCGTCCCTGCCTTGGCTCTTTGCGGCCCGCGGAGCTCGATGCTTCTGCCCGGCGCCTGTTCCTCCGCCTGCCTGCGGCCTCCGCCCGGGGCCGGCAAAAAGTAGTTGAGGGCGTTAGCGTGGGCCCTTCGCTCAGGCGAAGGGATTTTGTGCATTTCGAAAGCTCGGGAGCCTGCTTCAGGGGCTGTGAGGGCCTTGAATCTAGCAATGGCCTTAGGTGTGTTTTCGCCTAATTTCTCTCAATTCTTACTGCTCCCAGGTGTTCAAACGCTTCGTCGAGATCGGCAGGGTTGCCTTCATTTCCTTCGGGCCACATGCTGGCAAGCTGGTGGCCATTGTGGATGTTATTGACCAAAATAGGGTAAGCTAAGGGCGCTGTACCATTGTTTTCTTTCCATCTTAACGGAAGCTTGTGCAGTAAGACTTGAGTGTATCGATTTTAAAGGAAATTTTCTGTGAATAGATTTTTCAAGGAAACAAGTAACTGGCAAAAAGATGGGATTTAACAGCTGTTGCTGTATTTGAAACTTTAAGTAGCAAGCTTGTTTCGTCGGCAAGTGATATAGTCCCCTCACTGCTGTGGTTCCTTGGAGTAGAAGTGGACAAGTGATGTCAGTTGGAGTCTAAAACTTTGGAATGGAATGGCATTAATGTATGTTTAAAGCAAATGTTTGGGCTAGGGGGCTCTTCTTGCTTAATGTTCCTGGAAAAGCTGGAAGAAAAAGGAAGATCATAGAATCACAGAACGGTTTGGGTTGGAAGGGACCCTAAAGATTATCTAGTTCCATCCCCCCTGCCACGGCTAGGGACACCTTCCACAAGAAAAAATGGTTCTGTGTGATTTTTTTTCAAAGTTCAGTTTGTTTTTTTTCAAAAGATGGGCCTTCAGAACTCTTTCTGTCAAGCTTGGGTTGTATAAACAAAACTTAACAATCTCAGGTTTTGTCTGCATAATATTCATTTCAATCTTGCAGCGTTGTTGTCAAGATACTGTTCATACATTATTGAGAAGCTGCTGTCTAAGTCAAGTATGATGGGAAAACTGCTACAAAAAACAAACCACATTTGTTTTCCTTTTTCAGGCACTAGTTGATGGCCCCTGCAGTGGTGTCAGAAGGCAGGCTATGCCCTTCAAGTGCATGCAGCTGACTGATTTTGTTCTCAAGTTCCCACACAGGTGAGTTGTTGGCATTTTTTTGACCTGTGTAAAAAAACATGCTGTCACTTGATGACTGAATTAGTGTGATCTGATGCTTGCTAAATCTAGAAAGTTCATACAATATTAAGTCAATGGAATAGCGTGTGTGCACAGTAGAAAATTTGGCAGACCGTGTTATCATAGTTGAATACATCTGAGTTTTCATTACCAATATTGGCTGATAACTGCTGTTTAGGAGCAAAGGAAATAGCACACTGGCGTAGGCAACTTGCAGATAGTTGTGGGGTGGATGGTGGGGGGGGAAGCAGTTAGAGTAAATACTGTGCAGCTTTGCTTTTGCCACTGCTTAGATCACCTTCAGACATTAAATATGTTCCCTGCCTACAGAGCTACACTGGAATTGCAGGAGGCTGAACTCACTCTGTTCTCTTTAGCTTAGTTACTATATGATACTCTATAATTTAGAAATAAAAATTGCTGTGCTTCTGATTCTGAAGCAGTGCTAGGACTAGTGCTTGGGTATGCCTCTTGAAGTCGCTCATCTGTCAGTCCTAGCAAAGCATTTACACAACAAAGTGTTAATTAGGCCACAGAGATGCATGTGGCATTGACTTAAAGTAAGTGTCTGAAGTAACGTAGAAGGGTGCTCTTCCCTTGTGGGCCAGCATCAGAGAGAACCTTTTTTTATAAAGCCTGTGAATGTAATTTTGTGACTGTTCTAATGCAGTGCTCGCCAGAAGTGTGTGCGACTTGCCTGGGAGAAGGAAAATATAAATGAAAAATGGGCAGCAACAAGGTGGGCGAAGAAGATTGAAGCCCGAGAAAAGGTACAATTTTTCACTGGATGAGTAATAAACATTGTACTGCTTCTGCTTATTAAAATTAGGTGCAATCTTAATAAACCATGTGTTTTCAATTGCAGGCTAAGATTAAAGATAGACAAGGCATAGATTTTTAAAAGTTGCTACCTGTCAGCTTCAACTTCTTGTATTTTAACTGTAAATGTGGTTTTGTTCAGTCATTTCTATAACCACCTTTTTTCCTGCACCGTCACTTCCCAGCAAAGGCCTTAAATAGTGAACTGGTTCTAGATGTGCCGCTAAACCTAATTTGGAGATGATCAGTTACTAGTGGAATGCTTTGTAACACTGAGTTTTACTACTTGGATATGTATCAGAGGCTCATGACTGGTTCTTTTCAAACAGAAAGCCAAAATGACTGACTTTGATCGCTACAAAGTTATGAAAGCAAAGAAAATGGTGAGTGTTTTGAGTGTCGCTTCTTTATGGGGTTATTGCTTCTAGCTTTCACTTTAGAGTCGCATACAGATGTTAGTAGCTTTTTGTAGGTCGCTTGGATTTATGGAGTGACACAAAGTATGTGAATGCTTTGAACTTTTCATGCTTCTTTGGCCACTTCAGTAGTTGATCAAACTTGAACCCACATGATCTGTGTGTCAGTCCTCAAAGTTACAGTTTAGGAAGGAATTACCTGCTGATGAAATCAGATATTCTTGATGGATTGCTGTATTTCATTCTCTAATGAAAGTCATTACACGTGAAATACCGGGGTGCCCAAGTTACCAGCCAGAATGATGTCGTCCACTTGGTAGATCAGAGCAGTTTTAGGTGGAATTTGGCATTTTAAATGTAACACGTGGTAAATCTTTTGAATATCTAATATAAATATAACTGGTTAGCAAAGGGCGGTTATCAAAAAGGGCAGAATCTGAAAGCTTAGAATTTAAATTAAGGCATAATATTTGAGCTGTTGCTGTTTTCATTCTGAGGAATAGTAAACATTTTCCTTTTTTACAGAGAAACAGGATCATCAAGCATGAAATGAAGAAGCTCCAGAAGATGTCTTCTAAAAAAGGCAAGAAGCCAGACAAGTCAGAGAAGGCACCAAAGTCAGAAAAGGGGCCAAAGTCCGAGAAGGTGCCGAAGGCACAGAAGGCGCAGAAATAAAATGATTTCTAGTTATGTATGACTTTGTGTCCTTGTTCTGGTTCTTTAAAATTAACAAATGGTTAAGCATCTGATTTAAATTGTAATCATAAGTTCACTTTTGCTTCTGACCAAGAATTGTTGTCTGTCTCATTTATTAATGTCCAAGTATTGGGTTCTAGTGTTTCCCAGGAATACACAGAAACGTTTTTACCGCATTCGGTGAAGTTGACCATACAGACTATGCTCAGTACTCTGTACCCAATACCAGTTGAAATATTTGCATGCTCAGTTATTTGAAGTGGGGGGGATCCTGACATTTTAAAACAGTCTGCTATTGAAATGGTTGGGAATGAACAAAACTACTTGCGCAGTCTTGAGTGTGAAAGATGAGAAATGATCAATTACATTAATCTTTCTGTATAAATTAAGGCATAAACAGAAAGTATATGTTCTGGTTAGAATGTATGTCAGTATTTGAAAGACTGACAAATTGCTGTGCAAATGCTTTAAATTACTCCATATTTTCTAAAAAAACTTCCACTGTTCTTTAAGTAGTGACCTGGAATACACTGTGTAGCATATAATTCCTGCTTTTTAATCATAAGCCATTAAGTAAAAGGGGACATGACCTAAAAATTACTCAATCTGTCTGAAACACTGAAATGCTCGATTTAGTCTTTGCATTATGCAATAATGTTTACATGTCCCAATGTCAGCATCCATCTTTTACTCTGTTTTCTCCCGTGAAGTTTGCTGGCAGGAGATATATTTTCTTCATATTGAATGAAGAAATTGCGGAAGTCTGACATCTCTGGTAATTGAAAAGCAAATTACTTTTACAGTCAAATACATAATGGAGGAGGGAGAGTATATATTTTACAACCTTCATTTTTGAAGACCTTTAAATATATTGTCAAATACATTGTTAAGCATGTGCTTTTACAAATGTGTGTTTTTAAGTAGTTACATGGGTTGTGTTGCTTATTTCAGCCAGAATTAGGCATCTGCGTGTTCAAACACTTAAAACTACACAATGTTGTCTTGAGCTGTTTATACGGCCTTGGACGTTGAGTTCAAGCACATGGTTGATACATCCATTTGTAACAGCTGAGGAAAAAAGCCCCAGAAATTATGCAAATGAGGATTAAAATCCCTGTTCAAGCATCTGGAGATCTTGATTTTAAATTGGATTTTAAAGTGATTAAATCCACCTGCTCTGAGACTCTTTAACTTGAAAGTAACTTGAAAGGCGTATCAACCTGGAGGTCCTTTAAGGTGAAAGAGTTGTTCCTTAGGGTTGTTTGGGGTTTTTTATGTACTGCAGTTAAGCTCAGTTATATAAGACTGGGAAAAATTTGGAAAAGTGCCTGTAGACAAAATAGATGTGCCTTCAATCATAATGAGCTCAGAAATGCTTTTTCTACATTACTTGCTCGTTTTCGAAGGTACTTGCTTCCAGAGAGTAACTTTGGCTAGGACTGCAGCAATTTAGCCAGCGTTTCCATTCCCGCCGGTACCACTCAGCAGCTACCGAGGTACGCGAAACGAAGTGTGCTGTAACCTGCCAAGCTGCCTAGCAGCTGTCGTCTGCCTGAACAGGAACCTCATAACGGTGCAAAACACGCCTGGAGGGAGGGATGCTTCTGTGGGCTGCTTGTGTCTGCCCTAGCACCGCGCTGTGGAAAGGGACGTGCAGGGGGAGGGAGGCATCAAAGGCTAAGGCACTGTTGGGGAGAGAGAGCGTTACGTGCCTTAGAGGAAACTTCGTTCCGTAATGCCACGTCTGCCAAGAAGTGCTTCTGCGAAAGTACTGGTTTCTTACAGCTTGGAGGAAAGGGGAGAAGGAAATACCTGCCTTTGGTACCTGCGCTGTGTCTTTCTGACAGCACGTTCCACGCGAGCAGCATCTGGTGCTCCTGTTAGCAACTCACAAAACCTCTCGGCAGCCCTCTGCGCCTCTGTATCGTTGGTAGTCCACCTTCCTTTCCGTCTGTGAGTGTTGTGGCATCTGTGCTGATGTGTCCTTTTTTTGAAGCTACCGGGACGCAGAAAAGTGCAGAAGTACACTTTTGTTTCTGAAGGTTACCACACGATGGCAACGTTAGCTCTTTACAAGGCTGTTCCTACGGCTTACCCAAACCAGGCAACTGTGCTGCCTTTCCGTGCAAGAGCCAGTGCCAAAGGGGATGGCACAAACATTTGAGAGCAATGGACACGCTTATCCAATTCTTTATCTTGCCTTTATAGTTGACTAAGATGCACTTTGCTGGACTAAAGATACACTTCTTTAATTTACTTTGTGTTGCTGAGCGTAAAAAAACAGGACCCGTTGTTTAGAAAAAGCTGAAAGTGAAGTCCCAATGTTTATTTTCTCAGTTTATTTCACACAGAACGTGCAGGAGGCTTGCTGGAGGCAGAGGGGGGAATGTACCCTATCCCAGTTTACTCCTGAGATCAGCAGATGATTGCTGTACTTCCTAAACCAACACCAATAGTTGGCAAACCCAGTCCTAATCTCGGTGCTGCAAAGTCTGGGAGAAATCAGCAATTCTAGGAGTAAGATTGGACCCTTTAGCATAATCCGTAGTTAAAAGGTGTAAAATCTGCTGTTACTGTGAACCAACTGCAGTTCTGGGCTGAGTGATTTGCTGGGGATGCGTATTTCTTCTTCAGAAAAACCTGTATTTAAGTGCTTTTGGTTCTTGATTAAACATGTCTGTTGCTGTGTTGGACATCTGAATGTGTTTCTTTTTCTTTTTTTTTTTTTTTTGAGATGTAATAGACCTGAAAGAGGAATCTCTGGATTTACTGATCTTCCTGGTTTTCAAATACTAGTATTCAGACTGTCCTTCAGTCGAGCTTTGCTTGGTGACCGCGATATTTTCAACTCACTTGCTCTTGTAGTTACCTATATGCTAATAGTAGATAATCCTGTCTGTTCTGAACTACTTCTGTGCCACTCATGCTGACATGGGCTTGTGGCAAATCTGGTCTGGTTTACAGCTGGATTCCCTCCATTTATTTTGTCTTACTTCACTTGTAGAGCCCCTTAAATGTTTCCAGCCCATATGTTTCTCTCTTTTCCCCCTGCCCATGTTGATAAGGTGTCTTTGAAAACTCCACGTGCCTGCCTTTCATCGAGATGAAAAGGTGCTGATTTCTATTCACAGCATTATTGGTATATGAGTAAGTACAGCTTACGAGCAAGAAGCGGTAAGTGGAGCAAATTATGGGGATGACTGTGTGGTTTGGGTTCTACTCATTTCAGGTCTTCAGTTTTTGATTCTTCCTTTGGATAATTTCTGGTTTTGATTTGGGTTTTTTTAGTTTGGAAAGGTTGTTAACGTTGTTTTGAGCTTCAAGTTGCATATACTTTTGTCACACTTAAGTACTTTTGAGTTTATACTGGGATCTGCTTCTCTGAAGCAGAAAGATCTGCTTTTACGTGTTTAAGCACTGTATCCCTAATTGTGCCAAAGTACTGCGGTCCTTGTCCCTGCCTTGACCCAGGCAGTGGCCCTGTGGATGCTGGTGATGTACCTACACACTCTCATTTTCCCTCAACTCGTAACAGGCTTTGTTCTTGGATGCAGTGCAACCTCCAGTTCATGGTGTCCTTACGTGGGAATTTGACCAGCCTTCACTTTGTGCAGCTGACCCCTGTGTCATTTTCTCCTCACCTCTTTTTCAGCGATCATAAGCCAGTCTGAGCGGTCTCCAGGTAAGTCTTCGTAGCAAACTATCCTTCCTCCCGCAAGCTTTCAGACGACTGTGTGCATCTAAATTAGAGAAGCCTTCCACCTGCAGTCAGCTATTTGTGCTGATCACCAGCCTAAAAATTATGCCATTGCCACCAGCACAGTGCCACTTCCTCCTTCATAAGATGCATTGACCTAGTTCTTACTACAGAGGAAGTACTTTTTAACATTTCCCCAGTGGTCTCCTGGTGTGAGGGTATTTTTCAGGATATTTTGTTCTGTACCTGTTTGGGAGCATCGCTCCTTGCATATTGTGAGGTGAGGCCCTGACCTGCTCATCACAGCCCTCAGCAGAGCTGAGCTCTTCCCTCGCGTCCGCTCTGGGCTGCTTGTGGAGCATGGGTGGAGTTTCGGGGCACTGTGCCGCTGATAAAGGTTTATATGGCAGGATCTCATCAGGAAGCTCTGCTTTGATGAAAATGATAGATGCTTTGAAAAGTGAAGTGTTCATATTTAAATAGCATGAAAGAATATTATCTTTGAGATCAACTCTAGCTTTACCTAAGGACACACAGTGGGAGGGCACAACATCCGAATATTTTTCATGATAACTCAGCAGCCAAGACTTTTAGAGCCATTGTTTGAACCTCTTATTTACAGAAGCCATCAGAGAAAAGAAGGGCCCATTGCTAGCTGTGTTATTGCAGTCAGGTGCTATATAGAGGTGATCTAAAGAAAGGACAGGAAATAGGCTCGTGGGCTTTTGCCTTCTTCCTTCTCTTTTTCCCTGGAGCCCCTGAATAACTTTAAAGGGATTTTTTTGGTGGTTGTTTATCTTTTCTTTCTATTGCTTGTCTCATTCGCGTTGCACATGTGAGTCTTAGCTCATCCTGGAAGTCTCTGTGGATAATGGAAAAAAATCAGAGAGTTCACGGCATAATGAAGTAAATTAAGTCTGACTAGCTGAAAGTGGCATCGTTTTTGCTCTGGTTGCTTGAAGGATTTTTCAAGGTCCAGGGGGAGGCTGGCAAGCTGCTGCTGTTGGCAACGCATGCAGGTCCTCATCCCAGGTGTGAGCAGGCTTCCTCAACTCCCAGCCACCTGAGCGTGACATTGGAAGGAAAGCTGTTCACACAGTGGATATGCCTGGCCTCTGCTGGCAGTGCCACCGTTCTGCTTGAGTGGGAGGCAGGTGCCAGGGCACAAGGGATAGAAGCCAGGAGATGTGAGGGTTGATGTACTTCTCCAAGCTGTAGCTTCACAAGAAGTGGGGCACGGTCCCTGTCATGGCATAGTGGTGTGGTCCTCGCGCTCCCTTCGCTCTCCCCGGACCCCCTGCTCACCGGGTGGTTTTGGGTTGCTCTTCAGAAGCAAAGGCATGCATAAATCAGTTGACAGGTAGGAATGACCACTTGGTTGTGGCTGCACTAACCTTTCTCATTGGCACTGAACTGCACTGGACTGTGCTGGCAGCCCTGTTGGGAACATAAGCCGTGCTCTGCTGGGTCAGACCAGTGGTCCGTCTAACCCCAGCCTGGGTCTCTGACACTGCTGATGGGAGATGATGCGTAGGGAGAGGACATGAGTTTAGTCCCTCCTCTTGCAGTTCCCCAGCATCTATAACAGCAGGATTAGGGGTGCTAGAGGATACACCCCTGCCCATTCCTTTTAGTATCTCTTTTAGATCTACTGTCCGTGAATTTGTTCAATCTTTTGAGTCTGCTTACACTACCTTCCTCCACAATCTCGTAGGAACATATTCCAGAAATTCACTGCTGCTGTGTAGAAAACTGCTCTATTTAGTGTTTTAAACCAGTCTCCTTCTATGAGGACTACCCAGTGCTTAAGACAGGAGCTACTATTCAGCCCCATGACACTGCGTGACAAGCTTACCAGACGCAAGCTTGGAGGTGAAGGTGGGGAAAATGTTACTTCACAGAGGAGTCCATGGAAAGGAGGTGAGTTACCATGAGTCCTCGTTCAGAGTGCCATGACCTGGTATTTGAAGGACCACCAGAGTCGCAATGAAATGTCAGCATAGGCAATTGTGTCATTGGGCAATTATTCCGGTAGACTTAAAAGCATCTACACGCTGCATGGTGCAAAACACTTTGTAGCATCCTATAGCAAATATGAGGTTGTGGGCAGAAGAAAGTCCCAACGCCATGCCACAGCATGAGAGTGCCCAGGGTCACAGGCACTGCCAACAGCCCTGGGTCTCTGCTCAGGCAATCTGGTGTCCTTATGGTCCTTAGAAGGGTACCTACAGCTTGGAGCAAGGTAGCCCCTGACGATCTGACCTTTCTTTCTGACCATTCTACTCAAAGCCTGTGAGGAGCTCTGCTCCAGGGCTATTGCTTTGTATCATTAGGAGATGATAGAAAGCAATCCCTAGGGGCATGGACAGGACAAATGCTCCAAGCCTTCAAGATTCCCCCTCCTCTCCTCCACTGTTCCACAGGGGTGTAACAGAGGTTCCCAGAACTTAATTCCTCTGATTATTAGAAACTTCCTAATTGTCAACCTAAATTTATTCATGACCAGTTTACAACCAGGAGGCTCTGCTTCTTGCTTCTGTCATTGCACGGCTGCCAGGAAAGATTCATGGGCCCCTATGTTGGTCAGACCCTATTTTCATCAGCCACAATTCAAAGCTTTCAGATTAAACACTGCCTGATTAATGTATGTGTTAATATGTACGTTTTCTCCCATCCTACTCTCATGGTGACAGAGGACTTTCCCTAATGCAAAGGTATATAAACAGTCAATACAGTATCTTTGTGGACCCAACTCAAGCATATGGCAATAACTCCTTTCAGGAAAAGAAACAGATTGCTTCTGTCTTGTTTTCTCTCTTTTTTGGGGGGAAAACATTCTGTGCATCAGCTTGTGTCCATTTTTTCCTTGTTTCTGTCTAATCCCACAGATTAGAGCTGAAGGATTTCTGAGATGCTCCGAGGGAAATGAAGTCGTATTCAAGCTTGATGACCCCCAGGCTTGGGGCACCAGTGCATCCACAGTGAATCTGGGAGAGCAGGCTCTGTCTGCAGCGACTGGCCTGCTCCTGTGCAGAGGTAGGAAGTGAGATTTCTGTCTCTGGAAAGGTCTCGGAGAGCACCGCAGTAGTGCTCTGTGGGGAGCCAGGGCACGCAGCACCCACGCAAACCACACCAGTGGCGTGCTAATGTGAATCACAGGCAGCGCCGCTCTGTGCTCCTGCCTGGCACCATCCGCGCTCCCCTTCAGCCTCCTGAAAAATCACCTGACTGCAGTTGTTTTAAGCCACGCACAGAGCTGTGGATGGTGCAGGAAAACCTGTGTTCGCCCTGGCCCTGGCTGTGAGGTGGGAGAGCAGGTGGGGAGGAGCTGGGCTGTCCAAGCTGGCTGCAGAGCCCCACTGCGGCCCCTCGCCTCTCCCAAAGCACCTCCGAGTAAGATGAGCTCGGACAACTCCCACTCAAGAGGCCAAGGGAGTGAGCCAAGCCGCTCCCTGAACCACCAACGCTAATTCTTAGCCCCTCTAAGCCCAAATAATTTGAGCAGTAATTTTGCAACTGTGCCGGATTTTTTTCTGTAATGCTGTGCACAGTTTCCAGTGGAGTTTTCCCAGGCTTGTCTGTGGCTTTTCCTAGCCACCTTCTATGAATGTGGTAGCATGGGTGGATGGCTAAACAAAGTCTTTGTCAAGAAGTGAGGAGCAAAGCGTGTAACGATCACCAGCTAACATGGTTTCATGGTCAGACAAGCCCTTTACCTTCCTGAGGAGACCACGGCATCTGTGCTGGCAGGGCACATTTGGGTGTCTCCAAGGCAATGGGCGCAGCACCATACGCCATGTTGATTTTGAAAAGTGTATCATTTAGAAGGACTGCTTTACACATTAGATGAGAAACTGTCTCAACAACAGATCTCAAAAGGAGACACCGGTACTAAGGCTTTTTTATGCTGGGGGGTGGAATTGTTCTTCATCCAACACCCAGTATTTTTAACCGATGATCAAGTTAAGGATACACAGACAGACACACACATTTATTTGCTTGTAAAGTTTGCAGATGGTGCAGGATTAGGGGGATAGTAAATAATAAAGAGAGATCTGAATCCCTTGATTTACATGGTCATGGTCCAAGAAAATGGCGTTTCTGATTCATCCGAGTGCTGGGGTTTGTATCTAGAAGGGAGAAAGAGTGGAATTAAAAATTAGACTTTTATTGAGAGAGTGGGGTTCTCTGCCTCGGGAACGATGGACTCTGAAAAGGACCGAGGTGTCTAGGATGAGATACAGGTAGAAACTCAGTGCCGAAATTCAAGCTGCTATAGCAGCTGCTGGGGTGAGGGAACCCAGGGGGATGGGTGTCCTGTGGGGCACCCAGGCCATGCCACCCCGTGGGTTCGCCCTCTCCTGTGGTCTTGGGTTGTCACGACATGGGCAGGCTCTCAGCATCTGTCCGCTCTCACACAAGACCAACGTTCGGTTATTTCCAAAAGCTGGTGGAGGAGGGAGGCCGAGAGACTCTCTGTGATGCGGAGCGATTATAAAAGCTGCCTTTTCTTGGGGGAACAGGCTAGGAGATGGTTGCTTCTCTAATAACACAGTAAATCTCTTGGACACAGGACATGGGTGGTAAGAACTATTTCTGGCTGAAGATGGGAGAGCTTTAAAAACAGCCCTGAGAAATTACAAAATTAAAAGAAAACCCTGACTTATTTGAATCATCACAGTTCATGTCCTGCAAAAACAGTGCTCCAGTCTGACAAGCAATCCAGTTTCCAGCGTTTATCTAAAATGTAAGCCAGAGGAATGAGTAATCATCTCTGAAGGACTTTGTACCTTCCTCCATATACTTGCATTTGAGTCATGATAGCAAGGAGGATACAATAGGTATTTGTGGGAGGCATAAAGCCTGCACGCTCAGGGAACGTATGGTTCCTCTGCAGATGTTACTGTTTTCTCTGGCATCTTAAACACTGCTTATAAAGAATTTCTCTCCCTTTGGGCTGTGACCCCCTGCTTTTTGTCTTGAGTCAGACAAATGGTGACAAAAGCATCCTGGCAGCATTAATTTACTCTTAATTATTGGATTGGGGGGTATGCAACTCCTTCAGCATATTTATGAAAATTCATTGTGTTCTCTAAGTGACCTGGGTGGGCTTATTTCCATGTGAACAATGAAGAAAACCTGAGAGAGAAAAGTCTGTTCCCACACACAACACATTGAAAGAAATCACCCACATCCAGCATTTTCTCTACCTTAGGGACTTGGGGCTTGTCCCCATTTAGGGACAGTGGCTGGGGAAGCAGGGCAAGAGAATGCATCGTGCTCTGAAACCAGATGCAAAACTAAATTTTGCAGCTCTTCTGCTTCTCAGCGTCTCCTGGGTCCCAGCAGGAGACCCAGAGCCACAGCACTGAGCGGGAGCCCAGCTCTCTCCCCATTCTGCTTGATCCTTATAGCCTTAATTTCCCATCTTTTTCACAGCTGCTGCAAAGGAAGGCTGAAGTACGAGGGTCTTCTCTATAGCCTATTCCTTAGTAAAGCATTGAGGCCCATTACCGACAGATATAAGAGATAGTGGGGAAAAGAAGAGAAATTTGAAGGCTTTCTGAGCGGTTTGTTTGTAATCAGTGGTAGGCACTGATTTATCTGGGTAGGGTTTGGGTCTCAGAAATCCATTCAAGCTTATCATTATCTTGGCATATGTGGAAAGTCATATTCATAGTCCCTCAAACCCATTAAAGCCTCACACTTTTCTAAAAGGGAAATAAAACCCCTTCAACTTTACTTTCTCAGAGGTGGAATAGCTTTCTGTTCCTTGTCAGCTCTTGAAATCTGTCCCCTCTCTGCTGCCTGTCTTTAGCTCCCAGGGAGGAAAGAATGCAGGTCCACTGGGACAGAAGGGGAAAGAAAAAAATACTTTGGGGAAAAAAAAAAAAATCAATCAACCTATTTCCATCCTTTTGCAACAAGTATATCTCTGTGAGGACAAGCAAGGGGAAAGGTGAGTCAGTCTATGAAATGGAGGCAGGATTATAGCAGAGGATTTTGCTGATGTCTGTAGTGGTGGCATTTTGGGAAGCACAGAGGTCCCTGTGCTGCTGCGGGTACACCAGAACCCATGGCCTTTGCTCTCCATCGGTTTCCCGGGGCTTTGCCCTGCTACTAGTTTTCCCTCAGCAAAAGGTCTCAGCTCTTCTACTTCAAAGTACTTGCTCATGGCTAAGTTGGATCTGCCCAGTGATACCAGGAAATTGAGAAAATGTCTGTATGCTCTAGCATGAGCCTCAGGGGAGCCCCTCTTGCTGCTGCTCCATGCCTTGCAACTGGGACTAAACAGCTTTTCCTCTTGCCTAAGTGCAAGGCGAGAGGGAGCAGGCTCAGGAGATCTTTGATATTGGAAATCGTAGGTCATATGGCCTGAGACCCTAATATGAGACCTGACAGTTTTGGAGGCTTGTATTTTGCCTGTAAGCTGGGTGCAGTCCCACCTCCCTGCTCTCGTCTGTCTCCCTTTGCTGCCTACCCTACATGGGAGTTTCTTGGAGCAGGGACAGTCCCTTGTCCTGCATAGGTGGCATCAGTCTGAGCGAAGGATCGGCCTCAGCTAAAAGCAGGGAAACCTCAGGGAAATATGTGTGTGAGTGAGTGAGCAAGCTCTGTTTTGAGCTGTAGGCATGGCTGCGAGAACATGAGCAGGGGTGGTTAGGGGCTAGAAAAGAAAAAAAGAGAGAGAAGAAAAGCAGTTTCCACTATTCAGGTAATCACTGATTTTCCAGAATGAAGTAGCAGGGATGCTACTGATGGGGGCTGCACCGACGGGCTCAAGACTACCCAGCTGAGGTACAACATAGTCATGGCCCTGTGGATTTGGGGGGACATCCTGGGCCTCCTCAGAAAACAGGTTCATAACGCACTTGGTTCTCAGGTCTTGCTGCATTTTTAATCTGATTTTTGTACTGTGAACATCATTAAAAAGCTTCTCCAGGGGAAGGAGAGGAGCAGAAATCAAATCGAAATTTCAAAATGCTGAGATTGGAGTGTTTGTTTCAAGGCTCAGTGGATTCATCATGCTGGTTCGGCCACTGATCCCTTAAGTCTGCCTCCCACAGCAGCCATCCATGCCTGTTTCTGATGGCAAATTCCTCAAATGTCAGGCATGCATTTTAAATGGTTATTTGTATGGAGAGGCAATCCAGAGAGACCAGCCGGAGCACTTGGCCTGTCAGTCAAGGCTCGCAATGCCACTGCGCCGACAAGAATCATTTTGACAGAAAATTGCATATAAATTGAATCATTTCAAAATTAAGAAAGGGAGATGAAAGCAAATGCTTCTGAAATGAAGTGCCACTGACGAGTTGTGATGCGCAGGGTTCAGTCTCGGGAGCCCTGCAGATCCCTCCTCCGGCACTCGGTTGCTGCCTGCCCAATGGCCACGGGCTCGGTCCATTTTTGTGCTGAGGCCAATACCCCGTTATTGCTAATTACCCAATAATACTAATTATATTAGAAATATTAGGTTATTAGCTGCCCCAGGGGACTGACCTAAAGAAAAATGTTGTAACATGTCCAACAGTGTAGTGCCCAGGACAGCCGGGGGGGGGGTCAGTGAGCTCAGCGGCAGCAGTGTGGGGGCCCAGGGCTTAGTTTCCATGCCCTTTTCTCCCACCCAAAGGTGCCGCAGAGTGGGGTGTGCTGAAGCCGAAATCAGACTCACTGCTTTTGTGTGTAACCTTCAATCCACTTCTTTTCCTAGCTATAGTTTCAAGTAGCAATGAAACGTTTTGGGAGACATACCGTATTAAAGATAAAATGCTTTTGAGGAACCAAGGGGGTGTGAAGGAGCTGGGGTGCTGGGACTAGCAGAAGCCTGTGCTGGGCAGAGCATCATGTTGCAGTCTTTGCTTATGCTGATCACATGAAATGGCACTGTAGGACTGTGTAGGTCGGTGAGCTAGAGCTGGCCTTGGGGACACAGGAGCCTCCTCCCGGGCTCTGCCACTGCCCTCCCGTGCTACCTTGGTCAAGTCACTTGGCCAACTTTCCCTAAGCCTCCTCCCCTTCTCTTTTTAGACTATCATGTCTTCAGTGTCCTTCACAATAGTTTGTACTGTGCCCTTGTTGGACTTTTAAAAATGCAAATATCAGTAAAGAGTAATGCTGATCAGTCCTGTTTGATTTACAGTTTCCTGGCTGATGTAGTTGCCCAGGTTGGAGAGCTGGAAACTCCCCACTCCTGAGACACAGTGCTTCCTCCTGTCCCCAAGCCAGGCTGTTGGGGGACTGGAGCTTGAACAGGGCTGGGGCAGGTGATGGCATCTCCTGGCACGGTGGGGGACTGATGGATTTTGCTTGGCCATAGCCCAGGGCTGGAAAGGGAAAGTTATATGGAGGAAAAAATCCCGTTTTGCAGCCTGACAGCTGCCTGTGTGCCCTACTTGGCCATGGAGAGGGCTGGTGAAATGTGCTGCTTTCCAAAGCGATGCCTCCACCTCCTCGCAGAGGTCTGAGGAAATGGCGTTTAGGATGCACCCTACACCCGCCTGCTGAGGGGGACCTGTGTTGGCTGGGTCTCCTTCCCCTGTCCCCCCCAGGTCACCCCTCTCCTGGCTGCCTGTGGGTACTGTGTGCCCCAGAAAAGCAGGCGCCTGAGCACTCTAAAAATGGTTTTAACGCATTATTGCTTTTTAAGTGGGTAAGAAAACTTCTCCTAGGACTCCGTCCGCTCCAGGCACTGATGTGGTACAGCTCTTTGCTGGGCTGTTACTGAAGGGCAAAGCAATGTTAATAAAAACATGCAAAGGACATTTTCTTGGGCACCCGTGAGCAGACCTGTAGTTTGCCTTCCTGGCACCAGGGCCAACATGGTCCCTGGGGCTCTGCCTGTCCCACTGCTTGTCTGGCACTGGGGTAACTGGGAGCAGACGGGCTTGGGAGGAGCATGTGTCCTCAGCCTCCTTTACCTGTGCCTTCTGGTTCAAATTGGTCCTCGGTATTAAAAAAAAAAAAAAGAAAAAAAGCACCAAGAAGGGCTTTTATTGTGAAAAAGAGACTCTTTCAAATGCCTGTTCCCCCCTTCCCAGCCTCTTTACTCCCCTCCCCACAGGGAGGTGGGTCTGGGATGAGGCAGAGTTTGAAAACTCGCAGCTGAAGTTTGAAGGGTGTCCTCCTGCCCGGGGTGGGGGGAACCGGAGACGCCCACCCGAGTGTTGTGGCAGGGACCCGGCAGCCCTTGGCAATGCAGAGTCAGGCAGCAGGGATTGCGGAGAGTCTGGAGGGCCACCCCTGGGTGACAGCCCCTGGTCGTGGTAGAGAGGAGGCGGGCTGATTAGTTGCTGGAGGATTTTTTTTTCTTTTTTTAATCACAGCTATTTTTTATTTTATTTTTGTATTTTGTGTGGGTTCCTGGTGTTGCATGGAAGTGGTGCAGGTGGCCGGTGCCTGGCTCAGGAGGTGACCGTGTGTCGCAGGCGGCGAAGCACACGAGGAGGAGCGCGTCAGCCGGTGCTACCAGACATGGTAGGATTTAGGGGTTTTCTTGCTGAGCTGGTGGTGGGAAGCGTCGCTGGGTCTGCTTGGGAACACCAGCCCCATGGGACGAGGTGCGAGGCTGTGTCCCAGCTGTCTCCATCCTGGGTGCAAGTCCAGCGGGACCCCTCAGAGGGTAGGGGCACGGTGAGGCAAACAAGGCATGGACCTGCTCTGGCATGTGTCTGTCCTTAATGGTGGACAAAGCAGCTTGTAAGGATGCCCGTAAAGGCAGTGCCTGTGGCTGCTGTAGCTGAATGCACTGCTGTTGGCCAGGGAGGCAAAATCCACCTTTTTTAAGAGACCAGGTCACATCTCTTCAGACAGGTGATGAGCAAATAGGCGAAGGCAGCGAAGTAGAAGAGCCCCTCCATGCTTTCTGTTTGGTCCTCAGAAAGCACAGTGCTTTCATCAAAAAGTTACAAAACCAGCCAGTTTGGCAAGGGAAAATGCACTCCCCCCCCCGCCCCAAAATGGAGTGCTTCCCCAGCATTAGCAGATTCCCCTGCATCTGCGGCACTCGCCAAACCTCAGGGTGGTTTTTCATGTCATCTAGTTTTAGCACTCAAGTCTGGGACATCCCTTGGCAGCTGGTTTCCAGACCCATCTGAGCAAGCATGAGCCAGCTGAGCTGGGACGGGGTTCCCACCAGTCCCCATCACCACTGTCCCGCCGGGGGACAGCCGGGGCATCACGCAGGGTGTTCGCACCGGGTCAGGGGACTCCATCTCTGCTCTGCCGCCTCAGCCCTTGAAAAGCTCATGTTAGGCAGGGTTTGCAAACGTGTGTGATGGATGAGCCAAGGAGGTGCCTGGTACTGCTGCCAGAAACTGGTGCTTTGGTGTCACTTGTGTCACTGAAATGTTTTCCTGTCCTCGAGAGTATGGTGATGACTCAGAGCATCTCTGGGAGCAATGGGGCCGTGCCAGCCTTCACCAGAGTGTGTGAGTGTGTGGGTGTATGGGGGACACTGATGTTGCGCTTTATACTTTCCATCCTACAGTTTGCATAGGCTGTTTTGAGTTTCTTAATTAATGAACTTCAGCAGTAGGAAAAGTCGTCAAGACTGAGGCTTGTGTCACCCATTTTGGGGTTGGAGAATACTCCTCCCTGCCAAAGAAAAAAGCAGGACAGCTCTCCCTGCACCAGCCTTTCATCCACAGTAATGCTTTCCCATATGAGTCTTCACTATGAAGCCTTTCAAAGAGTATATAGCTTGTGCCAGGTACCTGGTGTGGTCTCCCCTGCGAGAGCAGGGTATTCAGTTTTTGCCAGGGTTTTCATTTTGCCTTGGCAAGGGCAGGTCTGCTTCTGCAGTCCTTTCCCCTTCGTGAGCTCCCCTATTGATTGCTTTGATTTCACCCATAATCTGGATTTGCTCTGGGCACCTGTAGGCAGGGCAATGATGGTCATAAGGAATAAATTCATTGACCACTTACAGAAAGGCAGAGAGATCCCAGCTGAGAGCTTCACTGTTAGTACAGAGCGCGTGCTTGCAGCTGGCTGCTTGTCGGATCCGGCCGCTGTGTGTGCCCGACCTGCTGGAGCAGTGAGTGCTGGGGGATGACTGCATTACAGAAACATCTTCTTTCTTCTGGTTTCAAAATCCGCCAGTGAGTAGTTTCCAACTGCTCTGTTGTTTGCCTAATATGAGGCAGTCTAAATACGAGGGACTGATTAAACTTGATTAATCCTCTGGCATAGATGCCAAATGCCTTAATTACCCCTTCTGTTTCAAACGCTCAATAGCTCCAGTCTGCCTGCAGCTATTTGCTTTGCCCTGAAGGAAAAGCCCCTTTTTTTGGGAGCTGGGCCACACTGGTGCTTGTACCGTGTTTGCTCTGCTTGCTCACCCTCTGGGGTTCACTGGGAGAAGCAGAAGTGGGCTGGAGGGTGGCTGCCGGCAGGCTTTGCCCAGGACAGGGTCTGCGGGACAGAGGTGGCACTCAGAGTCAAGCAGTGAGCAGCTTTCTTCCCCTTTTTTTCTCTTTAAGAAGTAATGGCTTAAATGGAGGAAAACAGGGTTACCTTTCTGCAACTGAGGCCAGGGCTTTTATGAACAATTCTGTTCTGAATAAAGCCCGCAGGGCTGAAAGGCCCTGCTGTCCTCCTCTTCCCTCCCCTTTGGAATCCCACGAATGCACTTTCCTGCTCTCCAGGAACGGAAAAAACGTGACAGCCAGCTTGGGGAAATCCAACCGGCTGACTTGGGCAAAGTCCGCTGAAGAGCCGACACGGGAATCCGGTGCTGCCCCTCGCCAGCACCCTGAAGTGGGTTTTGCAAGCCCCTGCTGGGCACTGAGCAAGCACTCCTGTTCCCTGGTGCTGGTCCACCGGTTAGAAATGAAAACTGAAAATAAGGGGATCAAAATCTCCCCCCTCCCCAAAATACAGAAAAAACCGTGACCCCCAGTAAAATAAATAAAACGGGTCTGAGTGCCAAAATCTGTAAGAGAGTTTTAGTAGCTTTTCAGGCACTCATCAGCAGGATTGGTAAATTCATCAAGAGTGAGAAGGAAATAAAATTTGATTTTATTTTAATGTATTCCTCCCCATATTAAATGCAGCCCTGAACATGTTTCAAAAAAGATGTGGCTTTCTAGCACTTCTGCTCTTTGCTGCTGTTATGTGTAGAGAAGCCAAAGCAGTGCAGCCCCGCTGGGGATGCCAAGTCAAAGCTGGTGAGCGGCCCAGAGGTACAGTGAGAGAAGCTATTGGCGTGAGGGGGGGGTTGTGAGGAAGGGGATCCGTGGTCGCTCCCAGGTTCCAGCTCTTACTTCCCTGGGTTTGGGAATCCCACAGGTATCATCAGCATGAGCCACTGGCTGCAGCTGGAACTGAAGCACTGAGGAGGAGGACTGTCGATTCCTAAATGCCACGGGGAAAAAAGCATATCGCTTTTCACCAGAAGAAACCCAGGCATTTTGAGGCAGTTTGTGTGCAGGACTCGAAGGGAAGGAGTCCAGCCCGCCGGCCACAGGCTGCTGCCCTCCTCCAAAGCATCCCCAGCACAACCCCTCACAAACAAAGGCAAGACTGTTCAAAATGAATGGGGGCACAAGGCACAGATGTTGCACAAAGGCGAGCCACATCTGTTTCGCCAGGGAAGGGGGCCCCTTCTTGCTGTTTCAGCAGGCAGATGGGAAAGCTGCTCTGGAAACCTCTGGAGCTGAGTGCAACAGGCTGGCCGGGAAACTGGGACAAGGGGAGGGGGAAAAGGGAAACCTGGCAGGATCCTGCACAGCAGCGGTGGGAGCGAGGGACCGATAGCTGCCCAACCCACTGCTCTCCCTTCTTGATGTCTCTGCCAGGATTTCTAGGTTGTGCTGCTCTCAGGTAGATGTGAGGGTTAGAGGAACGAGCAGACAGAGAGGAGGGAAGATGAGGAGGACCTCCCTTTCCCCGTGATGCTAGCAGGACAGTTGTGCATTCAGGGCTGCTCAGATCCTCGCTGTCTCCTGTGGATATGAGGTGCTGTTTCGGGTCTACAGTGACCTGGATGGTTTGGGTGCAGGTTGGTATCTCTTAACGTAAGGCTTTTAGTGGTGAAAATTAATGGAGATATCTGCCCATGTAAATGACAGCAGACCTGTGTGTCTCTGACATGTCCTGAGAGGCAACCAGCAATCTCTTAGGAGATGTGTCTCCAAGAAATAGAAGATCCATCTAAGTGCAAGAGTCTGCAGTAAAAGCCCTGACTCTGAACTTAAGTAGGAGGAGGATGAGGCATCTGAAAGGTTTTAGTTTGCTTACTTTAAGCAAAAGAAGTATGGCATCCTGGAGACTGTTTATTTTTGTGGTGCTTTGTGTTGACTTCTGGGATTAAACTGGAGGGGTCCTGAGCTGTGCTGTACATAGTGCCAGGATGAAAAGCACCCTGTCCATCCCTCACAGAGCTGAATATTAACTCCCTGCAAACCAAAAGACTTACACAGTGGGAGCGAGGAGAACTATGAATCTTTCCTTTTTTCTCAGTGAAAACCACACAATTTAGGGGTAAGGACAGTGTCGTAAGGACGAGCAAGTCCCCACCGGTATCCTGCAGGGCTTTAGTCCATCCCAGGTGTGGGATGTGGCATGTGTGCTCTCTGGGTCCCCCCAAGTGGCAGCCCTGCCCTTGACTGCATCAGCTGCACCCTGTAGTGCAGCGTCCTCCACCCAGGTGATGGCCATCCATCTCCTCCATGGTGTCCTCCGTCTCCCGTCCCAGGGCCTCTGTAAAGATGCTGAACTGCTCCTGCAGGCTGCTCCCAAGGGTTTTGTGAGCCTGTGTTTCAGCTGTACTTGTTCGGCCTGTAACCTAGCTGGGACCAGCCAGTGCAATGGGAATGGCACTGTTCCGTACAAGTGCTGGGATTTTCTCATTACGCAGAGCAGTTTCCAGCACTGACTAAAGATTTTGTTCAAAATGGTCTCTTGGATGACAGGGTGTGTGAGAACAGCCAGGGCAAAGAAGCACTTCCAGCATGAGAGGCCTCCTAAAACCAGAAACAGTGAGTCTGGGTAGGGGGGATTGAGCAAGAAACGGGATGTCTTGTTCCTGAGAAGCAAAAAGCTCAAGGGGCTGATGCAGGGCCTGGAGTCAAAGACACGCCAGGTTAATACTAGAGAGAGGATGTGGAGCTTGAGGGTTTCAAGGTTTTTACAGTTTGCTGTCCCAAGGCTGTAGCAATAACTGGGAAGAACTGTGAAGGCAACATCATTGTAGAAGTTAAAAGAAGCATGTTGGCACCATCCCTTTAAAGTCGGTGCTCAGAGTGGACAGAATCAACACCGTTTCACCCCTTTATGCTGCTGCTGGAGAATTGTCCTATGCTAGTGCAAAGCATACTTGTCTCCCAGCTGGGCTATAAATTATCCCCTTGAGGCAGAAGCTTTGCAGACTGTCCAAAATTTAGCGAAATACACCATGTTTTAAAGTTTTGTCCTGGGCAATTTAACTTGGTTGTTTTCTGCTTTGGTTTTGGACGTGATGGTGGGAAGGTTTGTGTGCCAGCTATGAGGACTTTGCTGACTCTGCAGGGAAGGACCCAGCACCATGTGGCGATGTATCACATTTCCATCTCCTGGGCTTCAGCTGACCCAGTGTTTGCTGTGACTCCCTTGCATATGGTTTGTGGGAGCACAGTCCCCCTTTCCACCTCCACAGTGCCTGGCTTGAGCTTCCCAAGCCACTCATGAGGAGCAATGCATGGAAGCAGGTCTGCAGGGACACCTTGAGCAGGCAGGCAATGCCTGCCTGCCGCATCCCTGCCCTGGCACCGAGCAAGGTGGCCTTCAGCGTGTCCACAGGGTGCCAAAAAGCAGTGGGGTTGTGGTCCTCCGCCCTTGAAAGGAATTTTGGAGAGAAGAAACTGCATCCCTGGCAGAAACAACCCCAAACACAAAGCTGGTGCAGATCTGCTAGGAATTAAGGCCACTGATGGATCATGGGGCTGCAGATGCATGGTGGTGGGACCTGGTGCCATACCCAGGGTGGGGGAGGCACAAAGTGGACCTGCCTCCCCGGGCAGCTGCTCTGAGCTGGGGCTGCATTCAAGGCCGGCAGTCCACATTTAATAACTGTCTTTAGTAAATTCCCACTCTGTGAGCCGTCTGCCTTCCCCGAGCAGGATGATATAGGAAGGTACTTAAGCACTTGAATGATGGTGATGTATGCTGCCAAGGATTTCCTTTTGCTCAGGCTTGCCCAGAGTCGCACTGGGGGTAGAGGGGTTTTGTCTCCTTCCACATCCTCAGCACAGTTATGGGTCCCCAGCAGCAAGCTTAGCCCACATGCGATGCCCTTAATAAGCCAAAAAACTTCTGGACAATGCCGTAAGGAAAAGGCTGTTCCCCTCCCAGATCTGGTTGACGTACCTGCTCTCAGCATCTCCCCAGTGCGCTGGGAGCTGCTGCAAGCACGACATGTTGGGCGCAGGGCTCTGGAGACGTTCCCAGAGGTGGGGGGCAGCCAGAGGAGGTTTCCCAGTTGCTTTTTAAGCAGTCTTTGTTAAAACTGGTCACAGCAGGCTGCACCTCCTGCTGCCCAGGTGGTTTTGCGGTTCATCGGGTGGGCAGCAAGCACAGTGCTGGGAGGGTGAGTACAGCTCTGTGTGTCACACCCACCCCCTGCAAAATATAGCCCACACAGTGTGCATCCAGATAAATGCACATACCTGGTTTTAACCTGCTCACCGCTAGCCTTTGGCAGAGTCCTCTGAGCTCAGGAGCCTTGAGCACCTCTTTGGGATGGTGGGATTTACTGCTGGAGGGGTCTGGCAGTGCTGGTGCCAGGGCAGGAACACTCTTTTGGATGCCAGAGGAAAGCAGGGATCAATTCTGCTTTTAAAGGACATGTATTTCCATGGCATCTTTCTGGTTTTAGGGTTGTTTCTTACATTCTTAGATAATGAAGTTTGGGGTTTGTTTTTCTTTTCTTTCAAGCTTTGACAAAGCCAATTTGAAGCACTTTGAAAAGAAATTGAAAACAGGCTTCTCTGCTTCAAATTCTGCCAAGGTTCAAGTGTCCCGGGAATACAATGTCAAAGATAAAACCCTCCCCCCAACCACACTTAGAAAGTTTTATCCCCAAGTGGCCAGGCTCTCCACCATGCCTTTGGGAACCTGGGCTGTGCTGTATGTCCCGCTCATGAATGAGGATATATATTATTTACTTATTGGCATCCTGGAACAAGCAGTACCTCTCTTAAGCCTTTTATGGGTTTTGCCTGTAGCTTGCCGCTGGGAAATGGATCTAATTTCTAGTGAAGATGTGCTGTACTGTCAGTATGTCAGACTGGCAAACCAGAGCTGTACGTGTGGTTTGCATTTCAGGCTGAATCAAAGCCATAGCTTAAACTACAGCATTTTTTTACATCATGGGCTCAGAGAAAGTCTTTTTGGAAAAGTATTTTCCCTGGGCTTGTAAATACAGTATTATTTCTGCAATGTTCTATCATCTAGGTTACTATTAAATTTGCAATACCGACTGCCAGAAATAACACAGAGACTGTACTTGCACTTTTTTTTTTTCTTCTTATTGTTGATGTGGCAGGGAAACCCTGAACGGCACTGGGGAAGGGAGCCTGCAGTAGCCCTCGCCCAGCTTCACAGCACAGGATTTCAAGCTCAGGGTGGGAAAGAAATGAAGCTCTAACTTGCAGTGCCCAAACCCGAACTCGCTGACAGAGAAGACAAAGTGGGTTTGGACAATAATGATTCCTTAGCCACTTGGATTGTAAACTGACTTGACATTAAAACCCCGGCAATCGTTGCCATCCATTTGGCATCCACTGCTCTCCAGCTGTGGATTAAAAAGGATTTTTCCTGCAGCATTTCCAAGGTTCTCCAAATGGCTCCCACATGCACCACCACCACCCCCGACTTCTCCCTCACCCCAGGATACTTGGATTTTCGGCAGCCAGGCTCTTTGCATGCCCAGGGATGGTGTAAGAGACCAATGCGTTATTATCGGGTGGATAACAAAACCAATCACCATGCAAATCCTCCATGCAGCAGAAGAGGGTTACGAGGGGTTTTGGCAAGAGTGGGGTGGGCCATGTCTCTCTCCAGAGGGGTGGGGGAGGTGCTGGGAAAAGTTGCCCAGGGAAGCACAGAGTGGGAAGGGAACTCAGCTGGGCGTAGATGGGAGTACTGACATTTACAGTTAATCCTGTCCATCAGGATTAACTAGATAGATGTCATTGCCGTTAATTCAGTGTACTTTGAGGTTGGATGGACAGATTTGAAGCACTTATGGTGGTGACTAGAAAGGAGTATGGCTATCAGGATCTGGCCTTTTTATGCCACAGTGTTATTTTACTACGATTAAACTATGATTTAGACATTGCATCTCCCCTAAATTCCTTCCTAGGATGCCAGACCTGGGTTTTGGTGCTTGGGAATAAGGGTGTGCCTGCACTCTGCAGGACTTGCTTGAAATCCAGGGCCTGAAGGTTTTGGGTAGCTGAGCTCAGGTGCCACCTATGTTAGTTGGCATCGGCTGTGGTTCCACAGCAAATCGTTATCCCGTCCAAGTGGGAGAGAGCTGGGGAGGCATTGCAACCAGTCACTTGACAGAAGTCCTGCTGCCCATCGGGGCTACCCAGGGGTATTCATGCTCATCGCCTGCCCAGAAAGGGGGCTAAGGCAATAATTTAGCCATGTAGTGTGATGCCTGGGACAATTATTACCAAGCCTTGAGTAACCCTGCCTGTGATCTAGGACAGGACATTACTCTCTGAACAGTCTTACCCTGGACTAGCTCCTTTTCACTCTGCGGCTTTAAGGGGGAGCTAAAACAGTGGGTCCCCTGGCAGGTCCCAAAGACCCACATCAGGCAGCCCTAGCTCCTGGCAGAGGCCAGTGTAAGCAAGCCACGCGTGAGCAAAGATTTTGGTCCAGTGGATATATTTTGCTGCACTACATTGCATTGCTGGGAGAGAAAGAATTAAATGAAAGCTATAAAGGTGAATCACTCCAAATGCATCATCACTAGCTCTTATAAGCGACATTAAATCTGCTCAGTCCTTGAGAGGAAGACCTCGAAGGAAAACCCCCATGGTTGCTGCCAGCGAGTTGGTGGCTTTGTGGCTCCTCTTATCCACCTTGGCTGATGTAGTGTCTTTGGGAGGGATGTAGCTCCTCACCATGGGACCATCTGAAGCAGCCTCCCCACAGTGAGGTTATGAAACCTGATGGATTTTAGGATAGTGGTGGATCAGCTTATGAAGGGGCTTATGCGCTGGGGTCACCTGGGGCAGCTGCTCTTGGGGCCGGAGTTGTGCTAGTGGTGGGGTCCCTGCAGCCAGTGGGAGCCTGCGGGCCTAAAAGCTCTGTGGCTGGAAATGCTTCTGCTCATCCAGCTGCCTTCTGGAAGTCATTCTGGCTGCTGGCTCACACCGCCACCCCTCCTCCCCCCGCCCCAAGCTTTTTAGCTCTTTTTTTTCAAGCTTTTCCTCTTATGAACAATCTCTTATCCCTTCTTTGGCAATATATTGTCCTGCTGTGTCTGCCATGGATATACTTGTGCTTCCAAAATAAATAATTGCAAAAAAGTGTATCCACTTGAACGTTGCCTTGACTTCCAGCGTGGGTTCAAGCCCCGTGGAAATGCCTGTTGTAAAGCAGAGAAACGGTGCCAAGATGCCTTTTGCCGCTCCAGTCCCCCAAAGCGTGTTAGACCACCCGAGCCCGGGTGAATGTGGCATGGGCGCAGCATGGCCGGGGGAGGATCCCCCAGCGCTGCCCCATCGATTCCCTCCACCTCACCCCGAATAGGAGGGTGCTGTGCTCAGGGCAGAGCCAGCACTGCACGCGTGGGATTGCTTTAGGCCAAAGGGGAGATACGAGCCTAGCAATGCGGGGAGGCTTGCGCACTATTTGCTCGTAACTGCCTTTCCAGCCTATATAATTTTTATAAGTCTCTTCAGAGTAGAAAGTATGACTAAAAGGGAGGAAAAAAACCAGCTGTGTGTATAAAGATATATACACCAAAACTCAGTAGTACCCGTCTAAAGACAGTTCCTTGGTGCTGGGAATCAGAATATTTTAGGTTTCAGATACAGCAGTTTGCATCCTTTTTAAATATAGGTTGCTGCAGCTCCCGACTGGCATTTGGAACTGCCTTGCTTTTGCCGGACACAGTGATGGGCAGAGATCCAGAGGCTGTGCCTCGGCACGCATTGAGACGTCCTGCGAACAAGGGCGTGGGGATCCGGCTTGTGGGTTCAGTGGACAACCGGGCTAGGAACCACTGAGGGTGCCCAGAGTAAGGTCTGAAGATAAAAACCTCTTAGGAAATGGAAAGCATTCGCATCCAGCCAGGAATTTGTTCTGGTTTGGCCTCTTCTTTTTTTTTTTTTTTTTTTTTTTTTTTTTTTCATTTCTTAAGTCTGTAAAGCTAAATATTTGACCATGAAGAATTCATTGCCCATAAGGTGATCCTGTACATCAGCGCTGCAGACATGGCAACGTCTGTGGTGGGTCAGGCCTTGCTCTGACTGCCTTCTGAAGGTCATTGTGCCTAATTTCTGGCACAAAACATGCCACCAGCTGTACCTCTCCTGCTACAGAGCCGCGGAGGCAGCGAGCACTTGGGGAACAGCTTTCCCAGGGAACACACAAGCAGAGGGGCTGCTCCTCCAAAGCAAACCCCTTTCAGCGGGTGGCGGGGCACATCAGTCTGGGGGATCCTTGGCTATAGCACTGCGTGGAGACCCCGGTAACGCTTTCTCTTTCTCTCCCCGCAGGCCCAGCGACTGTGGCGAAGGACGGGGCTGAAGCCCCCTGTCCCGGCAGCCCTCGGGGTGCTGCTGGCCCTGGCCCTGCTGGCCCTCACCCGCCTGCCCCCACCGCCAGACCGCTCCCCCCACCCACTGCCAGCATCCTCTCCACCAGGTCCCCGGCGGGAGGCGGCCACCCCCCTACCTGGGGGACGAGCCCGCAGCGAAAAGCTCCCCATACCCCCCACTCTTCTGCAGTGGGACAAGTTCCCTGGCCAGGGCAGGAGGCGGCGGCGGGGTGTGCTGGGGGATGCTCCTCCGTGGCTCTCCGATGACGACCTCCAGAAGATGCGGCTGCTGGCCGGCGGGCGGGTGGTCTCCAAAACCCGTGTCCCGGCCCACGGGCAAGTCCTGCGAGTGGGACTGCGGGCCGTGGGGGATGCCGAGGGGGACGCCTCACCAGCCAGCCTGGAGCGGGACTGCTGGGACGGGCGCTGCGGTCTCATCAAGCGCCCTGGGGACCTCTATGAGGTGCTGGCCTTCCACCTGGACAGGGTGTTGGGGCTGAACCGTAGCCTGCCCGCCGTGGCCCGGCGCTTCACCAGCCACCTCCTGCCCTACAGCTACACCGACGGCTCCCTGCGACCCATCATCTGGTGGGCACCTGACCTCCAGCACCTGGAGGATGCCAACAATGACCAGAACTCCTGCGCCCTGGGGTGGCTGCAGTACCAGGAGATGCTGCGGCCCCACAGACCGACACCGGCAGCCAGGGACGGCCTCTGCTTCAGCATCACGCGTGGCGAGTGGAGCCGCCTGGCCCTCTTCGACTTTCTCCTCCAGGTAGGACTGGGGCGATGGAGACCACCGGTCCCACCGGCTGTGCCGCCCAGGTCCCCCTGCACCCGAGTCTGCCTTGTCTGACTGTGGTCTCCTTCTCCTCTGTGGGATTGCATAGGCTGCGGTTTCTTGGGATGTATTTTTTACTCGTTGGCTAACGGGGAGCAGCAGAGCTTTGTGCAGAAGAAGTTTGGCCCGAGCACGGTCCATGCTTGGGACTTGCAGGGGAAACACAGGCAGGTTTTGGACACATCAAGTCCGCTCTCATGTGGCCAAGCTTTTTCCTGGCACGGGTCCACTGGCTCTGCTTTGCGCTGATGCCAGTAGTGGCTCAGGATGGGGCATCCTTAGGGACAAGCAGCATGTTCTGCATCAGCCCCATCAGATCCGACTCGGGAGATACACTGCTGGCACTGGAGATCAGGAGCTCTGCCCCTTTTTATGGCACTGCTTTCCTTCCCCTCCTCCTTAGGATTAGTAGTGCTTAATTTTCTGTCTGGAGAATCATACCCTGCTGCTATGAAGGATTATGACAGTGTCCCAGAGAGCTATCATTTCTTAGAGGGCAGCTGTGAGGAGGCAAAAGTGATTTCTATGGAAAAAAGCCTGTTTAGGCACCTTGGGGCTAGAGCTTTAGTTATCAGACAAAGGGAAACTGCCTGAAAGGGCAAATATTAAAATAAAAAAAGAAAGAAGAGAAGAAAGAAAGAAAAAAAAAGACTATTAAAATGTGTTCTCATGATTCTCTCTTTTTTTTTTTTTGGCAAAGCCTGACCATTAATCTTTATAACCTCAGACTATGGCTGGCAGAGGTGGAGCAGTCCTGGCTGGGCTTGGAAATATTTTAGCTGAAACAGCCAGAGAAATGAAAAGATTAACCAATTCCCTTCCCCAGGCTAAAATGCTGCTGAGTGCAATGGAAAGGCTGGTCTCCAGGAGAAAGTATCTAGTTTTAAGGAGATTTTCCCTTGGAGGGCCAAAGCAGCACAACGATAAATCCACGGGCAATCCACGGGTTTTCCTCAATAACTCCAATGGGATCCTCCCATGCAGAAAAGTCACGTAAAGGTGAAGAAGGCACCAAGTCAGCAGGATGTTATAGAATTGAAATAGCATCCTTCAGAAATGGCTTTAGCCTCCCACAGCCCTTGCTGAGGAAGAAGAAACTGCAAGCTTTGAGCCTTGCTGTACCTTGGCACTGAAATCTTGGTTGTTTTCTTCCATTAGCCTTAAAATTTAGCTGCTTCTATATTGATTTCTCTTGTTTTTTGCCATAAGGGAACACCCCTCACTGCAAAGCTTTACCGGGGGCAAAATGCCAAGCATGGTGGAAAGGGGGCAGCTGCTGCTGGCTTTGTCCTGTGCTTTAAAAAGGGTCAAAAATTCATCAACGCCAAAGCCCTGCAGCCACATCCCTACCCTGCAGCACCCTCTTCCTAGCCAGAGGGGAGAGCAAGGAAGTTTTCCCTGGGGGAAGCCATCCCAGGCTAAGTCATGGCTGGAAAGCCCTGTTGGACCCAAGGGGATGCTCTGGGGTGGCTGAGCTTCACGTGAGACCAAAGAGGGACTGAAGGGGAGCTTCTCACAGGGTTTGAACTTGGATGGGAGAAGGTGTGGCTCACGTATTGGTGTTCCAGCAGCAAGGTCTAATGTCCTGTTCATTAGAGCCATTTAGGCTCTGGCAAGGAGAAATTAGTATAAATGAGCCAGGGAGGGCCAAGGGGAGGGAGGGCTTGTCAACGTGTCAGTGGCACTCTCAGCATCTTCACAACTGGATGGTCCATCGTCTGGAGCTCCACTTGGACACCAGGCCCAGCCTCCACCTCACACCTCCGCGGGGCCAGCACCGACCCACTTTGGATTCATAGGCACTTGTGGGTGGGTGAGTGGATGTCTGAGCCCGTTTAATGTCTCTGTAAGTCATCTCAGGTTGTCTTCACCTTCTGTGCAGCCTGGAAAACAACACAGCATGTGAGAGAAACTGGTGTGCTGAGCTTTCCAGTAGGTAGACCAAGGAGATGTGTGGAGGAAGTGGGATGTTTTCTTTCATTTCAATGTGTTTTGCGTCAAAAGACGCTCTGGCACTTTTAACCAGTGGGTCTCCCAATGCAGAAATGCTGACCTGAGTGCTTCATTAAACCTCAGGAAACAAAGGATTTGTTTAGGGGCTCCAGTGTGGGACTAATCTTGCTTCTTAAAGGTTTAAGAATATAATGGCCACGGAAATAAAACTGTGTGTTTCCTGCAGCATCATCTCCAGTACTTGATTAGTGTTTGGGTTCAGACTGAAGTCTCTCAAAGCACAGCCTGTAATTGATAAGTTTTGCTAATTATCAGGGTGAAGGGAATAGGCAGCCACTGGGGGCCACTTGGCTTCTGTCTAGTTGTCACCTGTAGTTTGCCCCGGGCTCACCTGAGACCTGCTCCAGCCCTCCCAGCGGCTCTAGGAGCCTCTCTGCACCCCAAGCCCTGGCTCCTGGGTTGGCTCCAGCAACTCCAAACAAGCGAGCGAGTTGGATGCCTTTGTGCTGCAACTGGAAAATATTTTTATTTTGTATATATTTATATATGTTTAAAGGAGATTTATATATATATGGGGAGGTTTTTTTGCTGTAATGTTGCAAACAGGCATCCAGAGCTGGAGGTGGTGAGCCAGCTCCCCTATACAGTCATGGCAACACACAGCCATGGGGAGGGCTGTCAGCAGCCAGCGAGGTCCTGTCTGCCTCACAGGCCACTGCAGAGGGTACACTGGCTGCTTCTGACAAAGCTGAGGAAGCTTCGTGAATACCAAGGCATGGTTACTGGAGACGGGTCTGACAGAGATTTATGTCTTTTAAAAGTCCCTCATCCCTTCGAGGGTGCGGTTGAAACACTGGAAGCTGCCAAGCAGCACCAAGGTTCCTACAGGAATTCGGGGTGGGAAGCAGGGGCTTGACAGCATCGTCAACATGGAGTCTTAGCAGTGCCTGCAAATAATTAAACACAAATGTAGTTATAACAAGTCACTGTGGCCCAACTTAAATGTCAGGCATATTCTGTGTAATACACAGATCACTTTTTCCCTTGCCGACCCTTTTCCAGTCATCTTTCCATTGAGAGCTGCTCAGGTTACTGTAGGGGTGGATGAAAGGGCATATATGTAACAGGTGCCAGATGAAATCATCATCCAGTGCACCAAGACTCAGCCTGAGGAAAAAAAAATATATCTTTTTGAGATTTCAAAACCTAGGTTTCCTTGGGTGCTTTTTGTTTTGTTGGGTTTTTTTTTACATTCATCACAGTGTACATCTTCCCTTGGTTTCAGCTGGAAGCACGGCTCATTTGCTCTGTGCAATATGGAGTGTGGAAGTACCAGGTGCAGAAGGTGTCTGAACTCCATCAGAAAAGCCTGTCACCATCACCTTTGTCAGTCTCTTCTCCAAGCCAAGGTGGTTTTGCAAGTCAGCTCAGCTTCTGAATGCTTCCCTGCCTCTCTCTCACCCATGTATGCAGCTTTTCCATTTCATGTCTACTGAGGACCCTTAGAAAATTTTTATTTTCCTCTGAGCAAGGAAAGTTCACAACTGGACCTCCCTGTCCCAGGCACCTGTCCCTGCTAAGGTCCCCAAATATCTCCTGCAGGTTCATGACCGCCTGGACCGCTACTGCTGTGGGTTTCAGCCTGATCCCTCTGAGCCCTGCATGGAGGAGATGCTCCATGAGAAGTGCCGAAACCCGGCAGAGCTGGTACTGGTCCACATCCTGGTATGTCTGCCAGCTCCCCAGGGGCTGCTCTGGGGCTAAGATGAAGATGTCTGGGAGGCGCTTGCAGGGCTGAGGTGGCAGCAAAGGGGATGTAGGTCCCATGGTGATACTGGGTCTATGGTGGGAGGTGTGCCTTGGCATGGAGGGACCTGGGCTTTGGCAGCTGCTGGCCCCCAAATGCTCTCAGGATTTCTCAATGCATTAAAAAACCAGCCTAAACCCCCGAGCTGGTCACTCCCTGCACTAAGTGAACTTTTCCTACTCATCTTGCTGGCAGGTCCGGAGGAGTGCACCATCCCGCCTGGTGTTCATTGACAACGCAGGCAGGCCACAGCACCCCGAGGAGAAGCTCAACTTCAGGCTCCTGCAAGGCATAGACAGGTAGGAAGGGTGATGCGCACCCTCCTGGGAGCACGTCCTGGGCAAGGGCTGAGCTTGCACGCGCAGGGTAGACACCAGCCCTATGTGCACGTCTTTGTGCCGCTCCTGGCCTCCCCAGTTGGGCATCCCGTGAAGTGGGGCCACTTCCCACCCAGGACAGGGCAGGTGGGTGGGCTCTTAAACCCATCACACATGCCCCTGCCCTGAAACTAGCTCTTCATCTTGCTCTGGGTGGCTGATGGCAGTCTCCAAAGCCTATTTTCCCCTCTCTGATTGGCAGCTGCACAAAAATAATGAATAATTGGGTATTCAGCATTTCTTGCACTGTTGCCCACCAGGCAATTTGGCACACTATAGGCTCCTTGACTTGGAGTTCGTTTGGATCCATTTCTGATGGAGCTGTCCTGCACACTTGCCATGGGCAGAGTTCTAAGCAGGAGGCTCCTCAACCCATGTTCCTCTGGGTGGCCATGCATTAGTTCTTGAAGCACTAGGGTAGCCTTTGCTTGGGTACCCTACTGCTCCCCATCTCCCTGCTTGGCCTTCCCTGAGTAACCCCTTCCCTCCCTCTCTGTTCTGCTTCTCCGCTGCAGCTTCCCCGCTGTGGCGGTGGCCACGCTGAGGTCAGGCAGGTTGCAGAGTCTGCTGCTGGAGTCGCTGCATGTGGATCGGGAGCTCTGGGAGAGCCAGGACGGTGCCAAGGGCCTGAGACCCCTGCTTCGGACAATCGACAGGCGGGCACGCATCCTGCTGCGGTACATCCAGGAGCACAACCTGACGGTGTTCGAGGACTCGCTGCGCTGAGCTCCTCCGGCCAGCACAGTGCGCCTGCCTTGCAAATCCCAGCAGCAATGGATGTACCTCACACCCTCAGCGTGGGCGATGTAAGACTGCGTATGGGTGCTTGGCTCTCCAAAAGGTCTTTCCCCCCATCTTGTAGAATGCCCTGGAGAAGGAGGTGGGATCACAAGGAGTAGGGAAGAGGAGGAGGAGATGTCTCCTGAAACAACCCACAACTGCTTGAGAAAGACAAGTCATCAAGTAATGGTCTTGGCATGGATTTTCAAAGGAGGGGCGCATCCATGAGATTTTTTGGGTGCCTTCAGTCCCCCATCCCAGCAACTTTGAAAACTGGAGGCTTGGACAGTTGAACAGCCTACAGGGACCCTGGGATGGGTTAAAGAAGCGGTGAGAGGCACTGCTCAAGGCTAGGGGAAGTCACTGGCAGCCTTTCTGTGGCTTGCACTGAGCTTTTTGATGATGCCTTTGCTGTTCCCAAAACATCACAGGCAGAGAGGATGATGTGGCATGGGGGAAAGCAGAGGGAGCTTTCTCAGTGGATTAAGCAGGGACAAGTTGCCCAAGCTGAGCTCTGTCTTTCCCGTCGTGGAGGTGATGTGTGCCTGGGAGCGAGTGCAAGCTACTGCCTGAAGCGGGGGCCAGGCAGGACCCCAGACCGCAGGCAGCACATGGCAGCAGCTGCCCTCACAGAGCCCGTGGTGCCGTCCCCAGCGAACACTGTCTGTGTGCCTTGCGCCGTGCCTCAGCAGGCCTGGGCTGCTGCCAAGGTGCATTTTGAATGTGGGATTTGAAGATTTAAATCTCTTACTCACTCTTTCCCTTTGCTGTCAGGGGATTAAAAGGCAACCCTACCCCGAGCTCTGCCACTTGTGAAAAGCACTCCTGCCTGCTCTCTTAGGCACGGCTGCGTGAAACTCTTTCCAAGGCTTGCAGAAATATCTTCCTGAAATGCCAGGCTATTTCAGCAGAAGGCAATCCAGTGCAAAATGCTTTCTGAGCATGCTGGCACATCTGGCAGAGCCCATCCTGCTCCTGTCACCCCTTAGGCTCTCGCCCAGCAGCCCACTGTGATGGGGCACAGCAGCATCCCAGCCAGGCAGGTCCTCAAGTGTCAGGGCTGAGACATAATTCAAAAGCAAAATGAACAGGAGGAAAAAAGATACAGGGATGGACTCTGTCAGAGCCTCTTGCTCTCCACAGTGTGTTTCCCAGCTGAGGCACGCAGCCAGTGTTTGCTTGCCAGGAGCAGCCAGTTCCTGGCCTGTGGGCTGATGGTTTGCCACCAGGAGAAGGCTTTTTAAAGGGGCCTCAGGGAGCAGCCCTCCATTTCTCCAGTGCTACAGGTGCATCCTCCATGCTTGAGGCACCCCAAGTTACCTGTGCCTTTGGAATGTCTCAATGAGACTGGCATGGGCACTTGCGCTGTGCTGCTGTCCCATTGCCCTAGCTTTGGAGAACACGGGCATCCATGCAGTGGGAGAGGCAGAAAAGGTGGGCGTTGATGCCTTCCGTGCTCCATCCCTCTCAGCACCATGGCAGTTTTAGAGCCTGCAAGGGGATACTTTAACACCCATGCTGATAAGCACAAGCAATTACCTTTTCTTCCCTTTTTCATCTGGCTGAGGAGAAGACGAAGCAAGGTGTGGGTGACATGAATCAACAAGGGCAAGTGCTCTCAGCAAGCGTCGGCACTCAGCATCGCAGGCATATCAGCATCCAGATTGCTGGCAGCTTCTTCCCGGAGTCCTACCCTCCAGTTAGCCAGGGAAAGCCTTTCCCCCATCACCCCCTCCACCCCATGAGTTATCACCCAGTTTGCCATGCCGTGGGATGGATGACTGTCGGGGAAGCCCCGCTAAAGCCCAAATCATGGGGATTCATTATCAGGAGCCTATAAGCATGGAGGAGAACAAAATAACTCATCCTGGGTCCTGTGAAAAGCCATGCCCTGACACAACCTTGTATGAATAAAGGAGACTAAATGTAACATAATTGAATCCAGAAAATATGCTGTGAAAAGCCATGTGGTAACTAGAGCATTAGTTAGGATGTGTAGCATCAGTCATAGTCTTGTTTTTCTCATAAAAATGAGAAATTTAATTAAAAGAGAGGTTTTCATCCCATGTAAGCCAAGTTCTCAGCAAGAAGCAGGAGGAAGGGGTGGGGGGCACTGTGCAGTGGCCAAAGCTGTAGAATTTGCTGTGCTGGAACAGCAGCAGCTTTTGCTTTGCCTTTGGTTGCATCTGCTTGACCTTAACATTGCACAAGGTAGTGGGGATTTTTCTAGGGTTTTTTGCATTTCCTTGGTTGTAATATGTGAGTTTGGTGGCTAAACACATATGGGAACATCTGTAGGCAGTTACACATGTGAATAAAAATTGCTCTTGATTTAACAAAGAGCCATGTATGGATAAATGAGAGAAGCAAAATCCATGATCTTGCCGAGACTGATCATTAGTCACCTCCAATTAGTCATTTTTTCCCTGGGCTTGTCTATATAGCCAGCAAAGCACACAGGCTCTGAACTGTGGTCACGGCCATTTCGAGAACTCCTGTGGACTGCTCTTGTATGAGCCTTTACCATATAGTGTTGGGTTCAGTTTGCTCCAGCTATGAATGTGTCATACTTCCGATGATAAACTTATTTTTATGGTTTTATAACATAGTTATAAAAATTCACTTGGTGCCATGGTTTTATAACATAGTTATAAAAATTCACTTGGTGCCATGCTTGACAAACAAGATCTTATCATCTCAGCAGTGATCCTGTTTTAATGAAATTTCACTGGGCATCATCACAAATCCTGTTGGGGTGGGGTAACAAAATGGACGTGGTCCAAGCTGGCTGTGGCACTGGGGCAGGACTCCTTTGGCTTTAAGAAGGTAGCAGCAGCTAAGCAAGGGAAAAAACAGTGGAGAAACAAGTTAAGGCACCCTCCCTGGGCTTGCAAGAGCTGAAGTGCAAGTGGGTCCCATTGGGGGCAATTAAAAGCAACCCCCATCCTACCAAGGATGCTCTTGCTAGCATCACTGGTGACAGGATGGAGGAGAGCAGCAGCAAGGGGCCAAGGCCATTGGGAAAGTGAAGCCGTCTGCATGCGAGTGCCCCTCAGATGCTCGCCCCCACACATCACCAGAAAAGGCCCAGGGTGAAAGCTGGATGCAGCCATCTTCCGCCTTGTTCTTCCCTTGGTCACTTCAAGAGCTGCCGGAAAAGCCTGTAAGGTTTTCCCCGAGGCGCCAGGCAGCGCTCCTGCCGGGGCTGCTTGCAGGAGGGCATCCCTGTGGCACCGTCGTGCCCAGCCTTGGCACTGCGGGAGTGGGCGGCTCGATGCCAGCGCTCAGGGAATAGCGTTCGAGAGCGTGGGTGTGCACCCTCACAGGGCTTCATGAGGAGCAACCTGCTTCTTTCCGCAGTGGTCTAGGTGGCATGATCTGTGTTTAACATGGCCCTTCAGCTAGCAGAAAACAGGGCTGGGGGAAGGAAGGCAGGGGCCAAATTGGCTCCAACCAACTGAACACATGCAATGTATGCATGCACC
>VYZV01000440.1:115684-131677 GCA_013401275.1 Pandion haliaetus | reverse complement strand
GGGGGGGGGTTAGTGTCTCCAAGCTTGCAAATGAAGTGTAGGGACAATCCCCCAAAACCAGGCACCATTAATGAAGCGATGGAGGTAAAACTCTTGCTGTGAGTCTCTGACAAGGTGGACTGCATCTGAGTGTGGACAAGCCTTATTCTCCGGGGTCACCCAGGCATTTGTTTTATTCTGGTCAATCAGCCGTTGTAGGGTTATGCTGGCCTGCATCTCAGCTCTCTGCAAAGGGCATTTTCAAGGCTCTTTCTGGATTGAAGACCTCAAATGGTGGTCAAGTTTCCAAGAACTCGTCCTCTAGAGCTGTTCTGGATGTCTGCTGTTTTGGTAGGATTGTCTCTGAGACGGCAGGCTGTCCCCCTGCAGCCCAGGGAGGTGAGCGGGGGAGCAGATGCCCACCTGCAGCCCATGGAGGAGCCCACGCCTAAGCAGGGGGATGCCCCCCCAAGATGGCCGTGACTCCATGGGAAAGCCCACGCTGGAGCAGTCTGTGACTGAAGGACTGCAGCCCGTGGGAAGGACCCATGCCAGAGAAGTTCATGGAGGACTGTCTCCCATGGGAGGGACCCCACGTGGGAGCAGGAGAAGAGGGTGATGAGTCCTGCCCCTGAGGAGCATGAAGGGGCAGAGAAAACGTGTGATGAACTGGCTCCCAGNAAGGACCCATGCCAGAGAAGTTCATGGAGGACTGTCTCCCATGGGAGGGACCCCACGTGGGAGCAGGAGAAGAGGGTGATGAGTCCTGCCCCTGAGGAGCATGAAGGGGCAGAGAAAACGTGTGATGAACTGGCTCCCAGCCCCTTTCCCCGTCCCCCTGCACCACTGGGGGGGAGGAGGTAAAGAAAACTGGGAGTGGAGTTAAGCCTGGTAAGGAGGGAGGGGTGAGAGGAAGGTGTTTTAAGATTTGGTTTTACTTCTTATTATCCTCTTTTGATTTGATTGGTAACAAATTAAATTGATTTTGTCTTTTTTTACCCAAGCCAAGTCTGTTTTTTGCCTGTGACCATAATTGCTGAGTGATCCTCCCTGTCCTTGTCTTGACCCATGAGTTTTTCATTGTATTTTCTCCTCCTCATCCCACCGGGAGGGACGAGTGAGTGAGTGGCTGCGTGATGCTTTGCTGCTGGCGGGCCTTAAACCACAACCAGGAGAGGTGAGGAAGGGCAGAGATGTCTGGTCTTTTCTTGAAACCTGTGAGCTTTCTTGACCGATACCAGGAAATAATATTTCAGTCCGCAGGGGTGTTAACTCAGCAGATGGGCTGCCTGACCTTTCCCCAGCTGTCTGGAGGTGGCAGCGTGTGGTGAGACCTTCAGAAAGCACCAGAAACTGGTGAAGATTTTTCCTATTAGATACTCAGCCTTGGGAAGGCGGAGAGAAACACTCCAGAGCCAGTTTAGTCCCGTCCCCCCAGAGCAGCCAGATGAATATGGGAGTTTTCAAACCAGGTATGGGGAAGAGCCCAAGGAAAATGTGAGTGCGGCTCTGCATACAAATGGGATGGGATGTGCCCATGAAGGGGGTATTTCCCGGGGTGGGGGGGGCAAGCATGGCTCGAGCATGCTGCTGGCCAAGCTCTCTGCTCGAGCAGGCATAGGACTGCCTCTTCCAGTTCCACCTTTCAGGTGAGCTTTGCTCCATTTGATTTCATTTGTGGCCATATCCAAGCAGGGATGGAGTTTTTATTGCAGGATGAGGCTAGTGGTGTAGGCTACGCTGCAAGTGTTGCCATATTTTTGCAGGTGTTCGATTTTAATTGCCCATTCTGGCTGCATCAGAAAAGGCTTGGAGTAAGAAAAGCATATTACGTCCCAGGGCTGTTTATATACATAAACAATCTGGGGTTTATTGCCTTGACCTTTCCTGAAACAAGTTCTTGGCTCCTCTGAGTTAAGTCTTGAAAAAAAGGGGATCTATTAAGCTAAGTGGCAGATTTGGGCTTCTAGGAAGTGCATCTAGGTGCCAACAGGATACCAGGAGGCTGAGATTTGCCACAGTTGGGACAAATCTTCTCTAATGGTTTTTGTTCAGTTCACCAGGGTCTGCCAGTTCTGCTCCTTGCCCACAGTAAATAGTCTGAGAGCAGGGAAGTGGTGATCATATTCAATTCAGGGTGATTCAGCGTGGTTTTCTTTGATGTGGAGTGAGCGGCAGAGGTGGCTCAAAATGTATGCACAGAATGGACAGGTTAGGTCAGATACTTGTTGCTTTATCTTTTGAGTGTGAAACCTGGCATCACATGCAAAGACCCATAATTAGGTATACAGAAAGGTCTTCCTGGCCATTCGAACTGAAGCTGAAAGCTAAGGGTGCAGAGATCAGAGGTCTCTTTCCCCTCTCCGCTGCCACTGAAGACCAGAGCAATCTGCTGAGGAGCTGCTCAGAAGCTGGTTGTCACACCTGGCTGGTGATCTCTGCCTGCCCAGCTCACAGTGGCCCCTGCCCAGCTCACAGTGGGTTTGCACACTCCAAGTGCTAGTCCCTTTTCCATCCCTTACCCCAGCTCTGTCCCCATCCGTGTGTCCTTGCCATCCTCAGCTGTAGGATAAGGGGGGCAGGAGGTTGGCCTTGGGTCCTCCAGATGGTTGGGTCCAGCTGGAAGGTTAAGGTGGGGTAGCTTGTACTGCTTCCTCACCTCAGGTAAAAGACATGAAGGTCTCCAGGACCTTTAGCAACCCTAACTGGTCTCAGAAAAGTTAAACATGTAGACATATGCCCATAGCACACGGAGAGAGGAGCCACAGCAGCCTGCTCTCCGCTACTGGCAAAGCCGCCCATGTTGGCACAGGCAAGCTGTTCACTGCCACAGTCAGCTGGGAGGCTCTTCAGAGTGCTGCAGCTGGTTGCAAAGGGCGAGCAGCCCTCTCCATCTCCACCCCACCGTGGAGGCCTGAGAAAGGACCTTCCCCGCAGACCTAAGTTTGCAAACTCATTTTTTTTTACCCTATGTGAAGGAACTATATGGAGGGTCACCCCACGCCAGGGACTCCTGGTGTGCCTTCAGCACCTCCTAGCCCTGACACTGAGAAAAGTGGTTTCTGTGGCAGGGTTGAGCAAAAGCACACCCACCAAATGAAACCCAGCTAGTTTTTTATTTGCAGAGCAAACGGGAGAAGGGAAGCCAGTGCTTGCTGTCCCCATCCAGCCGCTGGGCGCTGAAAGGCCTGGGCTGGAGAGCATCCAGGACTGATTTCAACACCAGCCTCCTGCCTGCACGTCCCACCAAACAGCTGGTTTCAGAGCAGAGCTAGTGGCTGAAGTGAGGATGAAGTGGAAGGGCTGATGACGGTCAACTAGGGAGGCTTTGCCTATAGAAAAGTGCTGGCAAGTGGCCTCAGTGCTCCTGGCTCAGGGATGAGGCTGGGGGACCTGGCCAGGGGTAGGCATCTCACCTCTCCCATGCCAGAAACAGCCAGAAAGCCACTGCTCGTACAGCACAACGGAGCTCCAGCGCTGAGGGGACTTTGGGGCAGGATGCCTGGGTGGAACAAGACCAGCTTACGTGCCCAGCTGCTTTGCTGCAGTCCTGAGGCTTAGAAGGCAGCTTTGGAAAACCCTTTGGCTGCCATTCCACAGCTCTGCTGTTATCCATGGCCAAATCTAATCAAACACGGATGTTCCTGAGCAAACAGTGTTTAAAACTTCAGAGACTCCAGCTCAGGGTGGCTAAAAGAGACTACCAGGCTGATGGCCTCGACTCAGCCAGAAATTTAGGCTGAGGCAGGCAACAATTGTGGAGGGGTAAAATCAGCTGGTGTGGTCTTGCCTGGGGTTTTACAGGGAGAGGAGACAACTCATGGGGGAGAAGACATCCACCCTGCCTGCTGAGCTACCCCCCTGGGCGGTGCTGGGGCCAGCCTTGTCTCACAGCGGCGGTTTGGATGCCACCAGCCCCCGTGTCACCAAAGTCCCCCGTAGGCTCCGTGCAGATGCCGGCACCACCTGGGAGCCGGGTACTTTGACTGCACTTAAATAAGCCTCTTGATAGCAGCAGTGAGGTGATATTTGTCCTGCTTTCTGCCTCTACAAAGGCAGGATTAGGACATCAGAAAGTCCTGCTGCTTAATCTTCCTTTGAAGGGACTTGGAGAAAGAAAGGAAAGAACAGAGCGCTGAGAGTGGGCAGCCTGCGTGAGCAGAAGTCTAAGAACAAAGTACTAGGGTAATGTGTCTGAGCTTATCATTTGTGATCTTGAGGTGTCCTCAGACACTCAACCTTTCCTGGCGAAAGCCGGTATTTTTAGCACAAGATGAGCAACATGAGTCAAAGGCCTCCACTGTGGTCCCTGCAGTGATGAGACACCTGCCGCCACCATGACCAGGCAAACCCCAGGCTCCTGCCCCACCTGCAGCCAAAATTACGTTGCCCTGACCATAGGCTGCGACCCCCTCACCTCGGCGGGACCAGGAGGTATGGCACCCACCTCCCTTGCTGCCGGGGCGTCGGAAACCAGCCTCCCTGGCACTGCACCACGCCGATGTACCCAACCCCAACCCAGGCAGTCCTGGCTCTGAAGGGTAGTCCGACCGCTCAGCCTCGCACAGGGGCTTCGCCACAGCCCTGCGCTCTGGGTCATCACCAGTCATCATCTATCTCAGGCGCTGGCACGTCCCTGTGCGAGGCCTCTCTTTTTACACCCCACTGCTGTGGTGCACAGTGTTTTGCATGTGCCAGGGATGTTCAGAGGCAGCTGGGAAGAGCCGGCTGATATTCAGGTTGCGCTGTGCTGGTGGAAGAAGCCAGCACTCAGTGCTTGTGCGGGGCTGCCATATCACCCGTGGTTTCTTCCCTGCCTTTATTTCCCCTCCTCTTCCAGGAATGGGAGACAAGCAACACATGTGGGAGCCGCCTCTGCTTCAGCTGGGCATGGACTTTTCAGCTTGGTCATGGTTCAAGAGGTGGAAAAAAAAGCCCCCAAAGCATGTGTGCTTCTGTGCCAGCAGCACCTGGTTGGACAGCTTGGCTTTGCTCTCCGGGGATCCGCTCCAGCCAGGCCCCAGGCTGAGCGGAGGAAGAGGCTGCTCAGTCCTTCCCTGCCTCTCCCACCTAGTGAAGCTTTCACACAAGTCCTTCTAAAAAGACCTCACCTTCACAGGGTGTTTTGATTGCTCTCGGTAGAGACTGCCTTTTTTTTATGCCTGCAGTGTTATCACTTCCCCGTCCCTGTATGCTGGAGCTGCCTCTTGCATGCTCTGCAAAGCAGCCGGGCCCTGTCTATTTTAATTGCTTTCACCCACCTCTTTGCCTGCCCTCACATTAGCTTTAGGGGATATGGGGCAGTGGAAGGGCTGGGAAATAGGGAACATTTGGGTGCTGAGAAGCAGAGGAAGGTGAGGGGAAAGCAGGTACCTGCTGGGCTGGTGGATTTGAGCCCTGGCGTGGTGGGAGCGGAGGTGTCGGTGCAGGCACCTGCATGGACATGGGCAATAAAGTCATTTCTCTGTCTTTGCAGTGCTACGGCCTTGAAGTTTGCCTCTTTTATTCCATAGAGGCCACTGACTGCAAAAAACAGATGCCATCTGTCCACCATGCCTCGTAAATCAGATTTTAATCATCTCGGGGAGAGGGCTGTCTCCTGCCGTGTGCTGCAAGCCAGGTCCGCAGGAGTTACTCTGAAAAATTTATATTTCTGAGATGGGTTAGTGATTAGGGCTCCAGCTTCATACTGAGGAGGCTGAAATTCAATTTCTCCCCCTCTCACAGTTTTCCTGGCCGATGGTGGAAAGTGGCTTAGGCCATGCCTACATTAATCAGGTAAATGCTGATCTGATTTTCACCTCTCGGCTGATCTCCCTCCCCAGCACGCTCACACTGCAGCATGTCAACATCCAGCATGGGTAGGGGGGCTCCTGTGACGGAGGGCACCTTCAAGTTGGGACAAAGAGAGACACCTCCAGTTCTGCTCCATGAAAACCAAAGCAACAGATTGCAGAGATGCTGGTGTTGGTGTTGCCGTCTCCTCTGGCACTGTCAGCGGGCTGATTCTCACCAGGTACGGGCTTGCTCAGCTGATAATGCATTTGTTTCAAGGGCTACTGGGTGCTGCGGTAGGTTACAGTGGAGGAGTGGGCAGTGGAGGAGAGAGCCAGGGAGAGAAATGGCACAAGGTCAGACTTAGTCTGATCTTGTACAGCCCTTATACAATTCTATAAGGCAAACGGTGTACTCCTATAATAATAAAATGGGCTGCCAAGGATGCTCAAAAGTACAGTGAACTGTCCTTATCCCTTTTTTTTAATCATTATATACTGAAAAATCATTGCCAGTATTACAGGGAGGCTGCAAAGCTACCTCTTTGTGACTAAAGAATCAATAATTTGTTTTCTTCTTCCCTGTATGAAAACAATACCATTAAATCATATTGGTTTATTAAAAAGGCAGCACCCCCTGAGCACAAATGACAAGGCTGATCACAGCCTGCCCATGGGGAGGTACAGCTCTCTTATCCACAGCTTCTATGGACTTATTTTTCAAAAAAGAGCTTATTGAGGCCTCTAAAAACATGGTTATTTATTAGTTAGCATGGCCAAGTTTCGACCCCCACAGAGGTACTCACAGGGGCAGAGCAGATACAGCCCAGTGTTACCTGCTGGAAACTTTGAGACAAACCTCTGTTCCCTTCCTCTGTCCTCACCATGGGGATTTGCTGGGCAGGATGGCTCCCACAGCTGGCCTGCAGTTCACTCATCTCTGCCATCTTACGCGAACGAAATGCATCCTTCTGGACTGTGTATCGTGAAATCACAAGAGGGTGGTTAGATCGGTTGTATCCTGGGACAAGTCAAGTCCTACCAGCTCATCAAACCCCAAAACTCTAGCAAGGAAGAAAACAATGCATGAGACAGGAGGAAAAGACTTAAGAACAATCTAATGGTAACAATGATCCAACCCATTAATTTTTTTTAATCTGATGCCATTAGAGTTTAAGCTTTTGAAAGGGTACAGGAGAAGAAAAATGCATCACATTCACATCTTCTGACATGCTGCAGAAGCAAACCTGCATCCTTGGTTCACGTGGGTGGGGGCAGCCGTCATTCATTTTGCATGAAATCTTTTTCCCCCACCTCTGCAGCACAGCAGCAGTTGCAGCTGGGCCAAACGTTAATTAACTAGATGGGGTGGAGGGTGCAAAGGCAGTATGGCTTGTATGGAAGCCATTTCATGGGGAATCACGTAAGGAAATGCCTCCCACACACTCCATCCACCCCACCCCCCACGCCCCCTCCCTGAGAGTTGTTCTGCAGGACATCTCCATGGAGGTGCTTGTGATGGAGCTCGCTGAAGGTTTGGGCAGGGCTCACGAGCCTGGTATGAGGTGTCTGATGAGCAACTTCTGAAACTAAGGCCATCCAAGCAAGTTTGTAAAAATGTGCTAATGAGGATTAGTGTGGAGTGGGGAGAGCCCAGCCTCTGCTGGGTTGAGGGCTGCCCTGACTGGGCAAGCCCTCTGCAGCACTGGGATGCATTTTAAACAGCACACAGATAACCGACAGGAAAAGAAAATAATCCCCTTCTTTTTCCATAAAGATTTGATCATTATTCCACCAACACCCTGGCAAGGCACCTTTACCAACAGCTATGTAATGAATAAATATTTTCAAAATAATTAATTTAACCTAAATGTTAACCCCCTCATACACTTCTGTTATACAGCTAGTGGTTGTGGAGCTGGGGGGGAGGGGAAGGTGGGCACCCCCTTTTCAGAGAACCGAAGGAGACCACGGATTAAACCAATTATTGAGCCGGTTTCTAATGAGCATGCCACAGCTTCACTGGGCAGATCAAAGAAATTAAAATCCTGGGGCAAAATAAACATTTCCCTTCAACCCCTATTAGTCTTCCTTATCCCCTTCTCTTCCCCCCAAATCCTTATCCCTGACCCAGATGCTCAGTCCAGCCTCAGTTACGAGGGTGCTGAGCCTGAGGTGTCGCACCTATTTCTGGGTGAGACGATGTGGTGTCTGGAGGACGTCGGGGCCATCAGCCAGCCGCCTCTGGGTGTTTCCCAGGAGCGATGGTGTTAGGACCGGTCTAACGCTGCCGCTCGCCTCGGGTGCAGCTAATCAGGTGCAGGGGGATGCTGTGCTCACCCAGCAGCACTATGCAACGGGTGCTGCTGGGAGGTACCGTGCGGTGCAAGGTCCCGGAGCTCAGCCTCCCTTCGGAGGTGCAGGGGTCCCACCACCACACCATGGGGTATCTGGCCTCACGCTTCTCTTGGCATGGGGACAGCAGTCCCTGCCCGGCCCTGTGGCTGTCACTGAGCTCTCCTGGTCCCCGGGCTCCGACCAGGGTCCCCACAGGCTGGCAGAAGACCCCGGCGCTGGAGACGATGAGTTGGAGGGAGACAACGAGCACCAACCAACCTCCTCTTGGCCTCTCCATCTCGACTAGCGTGGGCAAAGGGGCTGCTGGGTCCTGAGCAGAGGAGGGGGCGAAGCTGGTGGCCTGGGGTCTGAAGCCAGAAGGACTTCACAGGGTTTGCTGAGAAGCCGAACACAGGGAGATTTTGTCGCCAAGCTCTGATCTCCAGCTGAAAGCACAGAGCAATCCTGCAGCAAAGGAGCCGGCCAGGGCGATCCCAGCACAACCTTACTGGAGCCTGGGGAGCCATTCCCAAGGCTGGCTTTGTCCTACACCCCTTCATGAGATCCTTCACTCGTGGCCCTTCTCACAAGCACCGTCATTTATCCCTTCTTTCTCCCTCTGCAAAGGAAGAGGATTTAAAGATTAAACCCTGCTGAGAAATAAAAAAAATCATAGGTCACTTGAGACACAAAGTACAGCCACAACCAACCACACGAGTGGGGAAACAGCTTTTCTATGTGTTGGGGGAGGTTTGGCAGGTAGGAAAATATTTCTCAGCTGAACAGTCTCCCTCTGGTTTGGATTAATAGCTTGGCTTCAGCTTCACCCCACTCATAACAAATAAATTTTAAAACATAACTAGCCCAAGAGAAGAAATATCTGCTGGATGTCTTTTTAATGCTGAATTTTTTTCCCCTCTGTAAAGCATTCCTCTTTTAAAAGCGCTCTGGCTCTTCGGAGCTCATTTTCCTTGGATGTTAGAGATGCCTATACTGAGCACATGTGGACAACTAAGTTTTCGTGTTGCTTTTAATGTGGTGATATACAAAAGATACATGTAATAAAAAGAATAAAGCAGGCTGTTCCCGGCAAGCAATTTATTTCTGCTTGTGAATTATTACATGAGGAGACCTAGGTATGTGTGTTTTGGTTTTTTTTAACGTAGTCAGCTATTACGTGACCGTATTTCACCCTGCAGCTTGCGTCCGCAGCCCCTCTGCCACCACCCCTGCCAGCAGGTTTTCTCCCGCCTGCTGCCTTTGCCCAGGGAGATGGAGGTTTGCATGGGTTTTGTCTGAACACATTCCCGTGGCATTGTGATCCTCTCCCACTCCGGAGAGGGCCCTGCGCTGGGATTAAGCTGCCGCTGTGTTGGAGCACTGCGGGGACTTATTGAACAAGAACCTAATATATTCTTTGTACTTCTCTTAAACTAATAAACAATAGATGTTCTCTGCAAAGGTAAAGGAAGAGCTAATAAACCAGTCAGAAGCTCTGCCTTTCAACCCCAATAAAACCCCAGCAAAGATGATGCCAAAGTGATCCTTAAATCCAAGCACTGAACTAGATGTTGAAATGTCAGCCCCCAAACACAAGAAGAATACATCTGTTTTCTCAATTTGCTCGGGAAGAGGCAGGGTTTGGAAGGCTTTCTCTTTCCCTTTTGCCCTTTTGGGTGGATTGAAATGTTTCACCTACAACCTGGTAGTTAAAAATCAGTAGTTAAAAATCACTGAGCATTCACGGTTCCTTGATTCTCCTTTGCTCAGGCTGACAGCCAGCTTGCTTGGTTCGGTCAAAGGAGAAGGAAGCAAAGGAGCAGATCATGGAGAAGCTGCTTGGCAGAAGCCCAGTCCCAAAGCATCACATTTTCTAGCACCAGGGGTGGTGCGTGCTGCTCTCCCTGGCTGTGTGGGTGTCTGAAACATCGAGCCTGGGGACTGGCTTCCTGGTGACCTCCAAGGGCATCTCTCCCAGAGTCTCTTCCCCAGAGTGACTCTCCATTTTTGCCTCTATGTCCTGGCAGTCCCCTTGGTCCTTCTCCCTGCTTGCTGCTGCTCCGCTGGCACCAGGGGGGCAGCTGAAGAGAGCTGGCAGGAGCCTGAGCACAAGTCTGAAAGCCGGAGAGAAACGGGAAAGAAGCAGCGTTAATTATGATGGCTCGGGACCAGCTGGAACCGTTGGGTCGAGTTAACTGAGGAGAAAACAGCTCACAGCTCAGGGACGAGGCAGCCCGGGGAGCTCGGCAGAGGACAGCAGATGGAAACCACCACCACGTGCCAGGCCCCTGCCCTTTTCTGGCCTCGGCCCTGGTGCATCGCCCTGGTGTCACCACAGACGCAGCTTGGGTACCAGGAAAACAGAGTGAGCCCACGGGCAGCAGCGTTCTCCTTTGAAGCCCTGCCATTACATGTGGGCTCCCAGGCTGGCAGGGTCTGAGCTGCCTTCTTAGCTAAATTGGGAAATTAATTACCCTGAGCTGCACCCCTCCAAGTGAATGACGGGCAGCTCGCCCTCGGCAATGCCTGGTCTTGAGCGACTAAATCAAGCTCAGCGAAGCAGCCTGGAGCCTTGCTGCTTGGCGTGCTGCAGGACCGTGGCTTTCAGTAGTGAAACGCCGTACATCAAGGTCCGAAATACCTGGAGATCTTGGTAGCTCAAGAGCTGGGCTGGGACAGCGGCAGATGCACATTGGGTGGGCGCTTCTGCTAGAGGTACCGGTGTGGTTATTTAAACTCTTTAAATGGAAGTGGACAAAACCTATTAAAATAAATGGCACTGGTTTTATGCTTCTTGTTGCCTCTGCTTCAAGCTGTTGATTTACACTTACTTTGCATTTATACATAGTTTGCATTTTTGGAGTGTCTCCTTTTGAGTTGTGAAAGGTCAGCCTAAAAAAATGCATTTTGAGTCTGTTTCGATTCCGTGACAAGGGATGGGTCCCTCTGTGAGTCAGGGAGCTTCAGAGTTAAGCAATAAATGGGTCCCTTTTATAGCCACTTCTAGATTTCGCCTTCTGCTGTAAATCTGTGTAAAGGTAAGTATGGTCCCAAGGCAGCCCAGGCAGCAGGAGCCCCCCTATTTCACAGCCCTGGCAAACCTGGCTGCGCCTGCAACGCTGTACATGTATTTCATGGCTTTCTGCTTTGGTCTTTTTCCCAGTAAGCAATTGCATTCAAGTGCCTGATTTTTGTTTATTCCTCTGCAACCCGTGTGGTTGTTTACATGAAGGCAAAGGATATGAAAAAAGCTATCAAACCAGAACAGGGAAAAAAGGGAAATACTCCCTGGAGCTGCAGTTGGATGCACTGACTGCACCTGGTCGGGTTCAGGCATGTTTGCTTGTTCCCAAAGCTGTTGATCACCTGACGGTGGTAATATTTTCCTACAGATTATATGGGATTGGCTTTAAAGGGTTCTTTTTATTTCCACCGAGCAGACAGTGTTTCCCGGTAAACGGCTTATCTATCTGGCCCGGAGCAGCACAAACCGAGGGGCACTACTGCTCTGCGTGGGTAATTTGGTGCTTTATTTTTCCCCTGAAATGTTACTGTTTTAACAGGCAGCTGAGAGCACAGAGCCAAAATCCTTGCCTAGAATTGAGTGGCTCGTTTGTGTGCGGTGCTTACCTAGGCGGCCCTCATCTGAGTTACTGGTGAGGATGCATCAAACTGGCCATGGATATGCTCTGCTCTTGCTTTGTATGAGATAAGGCTAAGCTGAGCAGGAGCAGGGTAAGACTAGTGATGCTTGCCTTGGGAAAAACCACATAGGTATCAATAGCCTGGTATTATATACCTGTCATCCTCATCTACACCACTACTATAGTAAGTGTAACCCGCTAGCTAGAAATCTCCCTAGCCTGGGCCATAAGAAATGCTGTCTTTTTGGACGGGAACATGCTTAAATTAGGTCCTTGCTCAGAAAGGTGATGGCACCTAGAAGGGGAACAAGCAATATAAGAATGAAGCCAACTGCTCTTTGCTAGTTTTCTTTCTGCCTACCCAGGTGCACCCAAGCTTTGCAGCACACTTTAGGGGGGGGGAAAAGGCTGCCCTGAGATTTCCATCAAAAATTCTGCACTGCAGGGAGTCAGTCTCAGCTCAGCCCCACTGGTTTCTCAGCCCTTCCTCTAGGCTGGGAAATGGTCTACATAAAACACTATTTAGTCAGAAACCACACTCTAACCCCCAAGTAATTGTTGAAAATTTTTTCAAAACTAGTTTTGAATTGGAACCTAGCACTGGAATTTAGATTTTTCAATTTAAAAAGTGATTGTCTCCCTAATAGAGCTTTTTTTGCCATGGGAGGGAGGGAGGAAAAATTGTCAAAGAAACAAAGTATTTCTCTCAGAAGCAGCTGGGATGTGCGACAGTGGTGTCTGGCTCCTTTGAGCTACAGCAGCGATGTTTCCTTGTGCCCCTTCTCAGAGGAGACAGCATCTTCCAGGCATCAGCATTAACCAGAAGATGTCCTGCAGAGTCACCTCCTGACCAAAATTTAGCAACTGGGAGGTGGGAAAAGAACAAGAACCCAAAGCACCTAAAACCCTCACTCCCAGACAACATTCTCAAACTGAATCCTGTTCTTCGCCTCAAGCAAAATACATTTCAAATTGCTCCTCTGAAGCACCATCATAACCCTGGGGGAGGAACTTGGAGGAATAAGAAGGAAGGAAAGAGATTTTTCATGACTGTCTGGCTCTGAAACCAAAAGGTATTAATGCATGGAGGAAAGCACCTTTCTCTGTCAGAAGGAAATAGATGGAAAAAAAAGATGTTTATGAAATACAGAGGGCTGCGCTCATCTTCATTGGGCTGCAAAAGCGATGCCATCAGGGGCTCCCTGGCCATGGCTGGAGACACACTGGTGTTTTCCCATGGGGCTCTCACCCCTGCTCTCCCCTTGCCCAAAGTCAAGCTCAAATTTTCCATCTTCTGATGGTAAATCGGAAGATGGACTCTAGAGAGAGGGAATAAAAAGAACAAAGTAATTGAGAATGATATAAATCCTTGAAACAGAGGAGCAGGATTGGGAAGAGGGCATGTACAAAGAGCAAATCTTGGAGTTCCTAGCTAAAGCCGGTGGCTTGGACCTACAGTCCTCCACTGGTCTCTCACCTAAAAAATACGAGACTCTCCAGTAAGTCACCCCAGATGGCAGTGCCCCACGCACCACCTCCCTGTCCTCCATGCTTCTTGCAGTGAGAATCCCATAAAAAACCAGGCACATTTCATGAAAGTGTTGGCCAGACGGCCACCAGTCCCCCTACCCAGCTAGTCAGCTCAAGCAGCAGCCTGAGCCTCTGCTTCCTAACCCAGGCCTGTCACACCTTGCCCACCACCAAGACACGCAAGAACACCAGGATGTTGCGTGATCCTTGCTGAGTCGTTACAGAAGTCTTTTTCCTTGAGCCATAAATTGGTGTTGGGGGGAGACGTGCAGCTGGGTAAATAAAACAAGTACTAGAGTTTTCTCAAACGAGGAGAAATGGGCCATCACCCACCAAAATGTGGGGGTGAAGGAGGTGAAGAGGCTGCCCAAGCCAACCTGCACAGCTCCATGCCATGCCCGTATAGTGGTAGCTATGTCAGGAAAAGCAAAATACAGGGAGGGTGCCTCCAGACAGCCCAGACCCGGTTGCGCCTGGGTGGGATGGAGATGCAGGGTGCTGCGGGGTGGGCAGCCACTGGCCCCCGTTCCTCTCTGCCTCTGGGCAGGTCCCCCTGTGGTGGGGGGCAAGGGAGCTGCCGGACAGCAGGCACAGCTCTGCGCTCCCCCAAGCCTGCGATGTGTATCTGCTGGGAAGGCACTGCCACCCTCCACGGAGCCCATGGGGACACTCCTGGCATAAATGGTCCCCGAATACAAGCAGACCTGGCCCCTGGGGCTCAAGGGCAGCGAAAGGCTGGTATTCAGCGCTGGTTTTCTCAACACTGGTGAAATCGCCCCAAAGCAAGAGAACCATCGGAGCCCACACAGCAGCTGCCTTCTCCGTACCTGTTCATGGATGGCAACAGGGACCCAGCAGGTTTTTGCCGGGCGGACTGAAGAAGCAGGATGAACTGACTCATAGCGGAAATGTCACACCAATAGAAATGTCCACAGCAAAACACTGTGGGAAATCCACACGCAGTGAGAAAACGACATTGCTGCTGGTGACAGTATGCCTGCGGACTGTCCCACCTCCATTCACCTTATCCCTACGCTGGCCAAGCTGGAGGAGGTGACCGCTATTGCTAGTGACCAGAATAACATCAAAGTAAGGAAAGACAAAGGAACAGGGAGTCTCTAGGACAGAGAAGAGAGATGCTAAACTGAGTGGGCTCGTCTGTGGATGCTACATTATGCGTACAGGGACAGAGCTAACCCAGAAGGTAAATCAGGCAAATTGAGTGAGCCATTTGAATAAACACCAAACAAAGGGAAACTCAATTAAATTTTAAAGGCAACACATTTTCAAATGGCAGGACTAAGCAGCATTTCAAGGTGATGATATCTGCCAAGTTATTTCAAGCAAACAGGAGGCCATTCAGTTTATCTGCTTGATCGTGCCAACAATTAATTTAGTAATCAGCACGTTCTGAAAGGACAATATGAGAGGGTGACAAGGAAGGCCAGGCCCTCAGTCAGTGTAAGTTTGCACTGGCTTGCTGTGTCGCAGCCAGCCCCATGCTAGCGGAGCGTTTGGCTCAAGCCCCCTTAGGGGGGACATGCTGGGGGAGGTGACTTCTCTTACATAAGGACGGTGATGTGCCTCACACGCATGCAGATGGTGATGCTTCTCATACCACCCACAGCACAGATGGACTGTCAGTCATCACATTGAAAGTCATTCCAAGAGTGTGCCTACCCCAAGTCCAGCAGGGAAAAATTAAGTGCTCTTTTATCCACTAAACCTACCCTGCTTTACACCGCACAGACACCAGAAGCAAAAATATTGTAGAAATAAGTTTGGTATTTATACAGCTCAGCAGATGAGATACAGCAATAAAGATGCTGAAGTCACCCTTTCGTTTAATGTAAATTAAATGATGTCGTGCTTATAGAGTCCCTTTCACCCAGGGATCCCGGAGAGCAACAACCTCCTTGCTGTGCAGATGGACCAACTTCTGCCCTAAAGAGGTTAAAGGCTCAGGTCAGAGCCCTTTCCAGCCCACCTGCAGTAAATGTGGCTCTGCCACTACACCAACAGACTATGGGGTCTTAAAAGAAATCATTTCGTAAGTGTCTTAATTTAATCTGGATCCTGTGAGGTACTGGTGTCTCAGGACAAGCCATCCACAGATCCTGGAGTGGTGGACACATGGAGACTTAGAGGCAAGGGCAAAAAGGTGGCCTGAAATGGAAAAAAAAGAAAAAAAGAAAAAAAAAATCAATAGACAGCTTTGAAAAATATTCCCATCATATGTTTACCTTAAGTAACATATTTAGTTGTCAGAGACTGAGGTGATGAAGCCAAAAAAGGCACTTTGCATTATTTCTCACCAAAATCTTCTAAGAAATGGTCTGGTTTCTCCTGCAAATATATTTCCTAAGCTGCCTTTTAAAGGGTTTGGTTTTCATTTTCCTTCCTTCCAGAGTAGCTCTTAAAAGCCCCAAGTTATTGCTCTTAAGAATTATTATTTCCTTAAGAAAAGGATCTGTCCAAAAGGATCAGGGGAGGGGGGAGGAAGGACACAGAAAAATCTCAATTTTAACTCTGCAAAACCAAATATTTTGATTAAGTATCTCCAGTCACTTTCTGGAGGTGTAAAATCCACACTGAGTGACCAGTCTGGATTGCAGCTGGTCCGTCACTGCCTGCCCCTACCACCCACAGGCAGTGTGTGAGAACAAAGAAGCCAAAAGCTGGAGAAATCCTTAGGGCCAGTAAAAAAAAAAAACAAAAGGCAAATAATG
>VYZV01000440.1:76451-115648 GCA_013401275.1 Pandion haliaetus | reverse complement strand
AAAAAAAAAAAAGTGCAGTAATTTTGCTAAGCAGAAGCTAGCCAGTAATAATTTACGGCAGGCATGGGTTTTTCTGGATGAGGTTTAGGATTCTGCATGCTTGTCAAGGGCTAAGTGCACTGTGTAAGCGCTGGAGCATCTCTGGCTGGTGAGAAGATGATCGGCTGGTGCAGAGGGAGATCAGGAGGAGCCAGGTTGCACCCACATGAGAACATCGCTCACAGGGGACTACCTTCCCCACTGCTCCTCGTCTGGCCAATAGCTCAGCAATGTCTTCCTGCTGCACACAGCCGAGGGAGCAAGCTCAGGACACCCACCTCTAAGCCACTCTCTGTCACATGGAGGACAATTCCTGCTTGGAACAAGGGTTTAAAAGCCATGCAGAGGATGCTGATAGTTGCTTGGCAGGACACAGGCTATCTCAAAAGGACTATTAAAACATACATATAAAACAAAACTAAAAATAGGATTTCATTATTATTTCCCAGTGTGTTAGGTTCCTGAGAAGCTGGCAAACAAGTGCTCTAGAAATTTTCCGATGTGAGCTCCCACAGGTGATCATGACAAATGCCACCTGCCAGGCTGCTTGGAACAAGACCCTCCAACCACTCGACAGTCCTGGAGATGGTCTGACTCAGTGGCGTTTCAGCCCTCAATTTGTGCTACTCTAACCTGCTCCCCGCTCTTCCAGGCTACACCTCCAGAGCAACTGGTCTTCCACTGTGTTGAGCAAGGCATGGTCCATTTAAGACAAGCACCATCTCCAAGTCTCAACTATCCAGAGCCCCGGTGGCAGCATGTCCTTCTCAAGAAACACACCCAAGCCAGATTGGAGTTAAGCCTCTTCAGAAATGTTTCAATTCTTGGATATGGTTTTTGAGGGTGAGTTTGGGCTACAAGCAATGGAAAATAACAGTAGCGTGAATTGCTCTGGCTCTATTAAAGTTACTATCACACTTGAGAAGTCCTGTCCCGTAGGGAACCATATTACCATACAACCTGCAGCTCCTGCTCCACCACCTCACATGTGCAAGCTGGTAAGTGCTCCATTTGGTCCTTCTTTGTCCTCATATGTGCGGGTAAGCAGCCCTCCCGCAGCAGCTGGCTGCTCCTTGCACTCTGGCTAATTAAAAGGAGATATGAAACTGCAGCCGGTGGAAATCCTCCTAGATGATCCATCTCCATAAGCATGGCCAAGCCTGGCAGCAGTGAGTTCAAGACCAGCTTGCTATTAGCTTCCTGCACTGTCCCCAGAGGGTTTTGGATTGAATCCCAGCCATTTCCCTTCCAGGACAGTGGGGCCAGACAGCCCCACAGAGCTCAATGTATTTGCTCTGGGAGCAAAAACAAATTATGCAGTGGTGGAAGGTGCAAGTCTCTTGCACAACACAACTTGTCAAAAGGAGCTCCATAAGCTTGCCTGAGGAATAAGCTGATTTGGAAGCACAGTAACCCAGCTCCAGCCCTGCCTTCCAGTGCACGCGAGAGATGCAGCCTCAGCCCCCGTGCATAGAGAGCCTGCATTTGTTACAGGACGAAACTTTAAGCAATGCCAGGCAAGCATTCCTTCTGATCAATTAAGAAGTGGCACTGACAGAAAAAAGTCCCACCGGGTTTTCTTGAAACGTGAAGGCTGGAGGCTGTGTGAGAGGATATTCGTGTGAAGCAAGGGAAACAAACAGCCCATGGGACAGGTAAGGATCAGGGGCGAAAAATGGAACAGGCCTGCAGAGCACTGACGGCAGTCATTAAAAGGAAAGATAATTCACTATGGGAAGATGCTAGCACCCCAGAGTGGCTCCTGAGGTAGTATAAATCAGCATAACATTACTGCGCGCACTTTTTGACAGCTACAGGCTGGGCCACATACTCTCAGTGCTGCGTGCTCCAGCAGAGGAGGAATTCAGGTATAGCAGTGAGGCTCCGGTATAGACATTGGCACCAGGCAGGTGCCGGAGGCAAATGGCAACATCACCATCACAACTTCAGCTGTCTCAGAATTTGAAAAGGAAAAATCCTTTAATTGTTTCCACCTTGTAAAGTACTCATAGCACTGATGAGGAAGACAGAACCTGAATGCACGTTTTTTGAAAGCACATTTCATTATCTTATGGAAAAAGTGAGTCTCTGAATGCAAGAGACTGCTTCGTGCTAGAGTTAAGAACAGGGAAACCCACATATATGCTACTTTATTGCTCTGTAGCCAATTTTGTTGATTAGAATCATTAGGATAAGAGAAGAAAATAGTTAATGTGGTGTAACCAATCTGCAAATGTTAGAAAATCTACAATCATATGAAAGTAATTTTAACTTAAATGGGATGGTCTACAAATTACAGGCAAAGGATTGCTACAAAAGGCACTGAGAAAGGCAGGCAGGAAAGCAACACACAGGCTAATAACCTGCCCAGGACGAACAGTGGTTAGGAGAACACAGGCAGCTCACACAGCCGAAGAAAATTACTTCTGAGAACTGATGCAAAATGAATGGTGATTAAATTTCAGCTTTCTGAAGGGTCACTCAATACCAGCTTCATAAGGTGCCCACGTTACCACCCTTGCAACAGCCAGCAGGAGGATGGCCACTGGCCACAGGGCTACCTTCAGCCTGAATGGATGGGGGGGGCGCGAGATTGCTGCAAAACCCTTCCATGAGCAGGAGCTAACCAGCCAGTGAGGTCCTGGGGAGCTACAGGTCCTGGTGGCTTCCCTAAACAGCCTGCTCTCACGTCTGTCACCTGTTTATGAAGTTTTTCTCACCTCAGCTCTGATGTATGTGGCATGTGAAGTGCAGCAACGTGGAGACTCTGGAGCACAGCTCGCTCACTCCAGCAAGAAGCCCATTTTGTCCTAAGAAAACAACAGTGGGAGTATTCACATGCCCCTTTAAAATATCAAGGCAAAAATTATTACTTGGCAAGGCTACAATGCCAAAGCAAACACAGACTTTGGGATTGTTGTTCTGGTTTCTGCCCCCCCCAATGAAAATGAATATACAGAAGTAGCACTTGCCTGAAGGTCCAATGTGGTACTGTGGTGTTTCACTCATTTTTCAACCCTCCTGTTTCTTGCCTGATTTGTATAGCAATGTTTTTCTCCCCCTCTCTCTAGAACTCATGCCTTGAGATGCTCATCTATCAGCCCATCACTCAGAAAGCAAGCCATTTATCCTACTGTTCAAACATCCATCCAGACCTTGGGACGATGGCGGGGACCAGGGAGGGAGGGAAGAATGCACTTTTCCTGTTGCGTTAATGCTGTTTATAAACTGTGGAGGATGCTAACATCTATCAGGGAAACATCTCGCGCTCCTGTCCCTTTTCTCCTCTCTCCCCCAAGAGCTGTACTTTTGCCACAGAGCTGTTTTTCAAAGATAACATCATCTAGGGTCTCCACCTAAAGGAGAACTGTGCAGGATCAGGTCCTAAGTAGTCAGTGTGCTACCCCAGCAATGAAGCCAGATTCTGATCTCAGGGAAAATGAGTGTAAGTCTAGAATAAACTACTCCCCTCACCGGAGCAACAGAGGTGCGAGTGTCATCAGCCCGACCGCTGCCACACGCTCTGTCCAGCCCAATGCCATGGCACCCACCTACCTGTCCCCTGCCTGACTCTGCTTCCTCCCACTAACGTCCAGGAAAACGTGTGCCCAGAAAGCTTCCCTTTGCAACCACCTGCCTATCACTTAGCAAAGCATGTACCTGTTAGCAGCTATTACCAACAGGTTATTCTCATGCAACCCCCAAAAGGGGATTTTCTTGAGCCAATTGCTGTAAGCGCAATCTCTCCCCCGCCACCTCTTCCAAACCACCCCACTCCTTTCCCACAGACCTGTACGTAACTCACAAAATGAAAAAACACCTTAAAATGCAGTACATTATTTTATCCACTCCATCCTTTCTATCTCCTACCTGCTACTCCAGCCTTTTGCTATTGAGGTGCAGTAAAATCTGACTTTAAACATGAAGCTGACACTGTATGGTCATTCTCTTCAACCAAAATATGAAAAATAAAAAGCTACCCATATACACATTTTATCACAGAAACAGATAAATCTGTCACAACAACAATTTTGACAGATAATAAAAAGCAAAAAAATATCGAGGTTTACAGCAGTTTAATGAAGGCTCTTGTACCAAATCTTGAACTCAAAGTTACAGTCAGACTTATTGAAAAAAATAACTTACAATGAAAAAGCTGATGAGAATTGCCTACCTAGCCATGGAATTAACTGCGGTTTAACGCTGTGCTTAAATACTCACCACACAGTAGAAACGAATTTAAATCACGACCAAGGTACACACAGTTCACTTCCATTCTGTATTCAATTACATGTATTCAGCACGTAATTTAACCTCTGGAAGTTACTCTGAAGAACACAGAGGTTTCTTTTTTTTTTAAACACTCACTGGAAATAAATACCATTTAAAGAATACACATGGAGTGCAGTAAAATGGACACTTAGGCACTGGTACAGTCTAGTCCTCTTCAGCCCTCTACAAATTACAAGAAGTTTTAAACCACAGATGGAGTGGAGAGCAGGGCAGAGCTGTACAGGTAGTGCAGCAGGTTATGTACTACACAAGAGCACGTCTGCAAAAGGTCCCAGGAGATTTTTGTTGAAGATGCAGCGTATCCACACCAGGTATATTGTGAAGGGCTTAATGTTTTCTGAGAAGGTGTGATTCTGGTGGGACAATATATAAGGCATGTAAGTGTTTTCCCCTTGCTCTTGAATCCACACTTCGTATTTCACTTCTCTGACCTTGAGATACTTCAGGTTCCAGGGGATCTGCCAGGACACGGCAAGTTTAGCTTCACTCGTGCCCTGGACGGAGGCTTGACACTTGGCATCCCTCACTTTGCCAGGGTAGAGGCTACCAGACCACTTCTGCTTCTTGGGTCCGGGCTTAGACTTCACAGTCTGCCTGATCACATGGATGAGAGAAGGGATGTTCACCTTTGTGTCCTGGTAGGCACGGAACAGCCACTCAGGGTTGCGGCAGCAGAGATGCCGTGGCACCTCTGTGCTCTTAATGATGCGCTCTTGCTCAGTTTTGTCCAGATGAGCAATCCCACCCTGATCCCAAGGTCTGTCCGGGTAGGTAATGGTGTCTTCCCTGTCAGTGTTCTGCCAGGCAATGTACTGCAGGTCCATGCCAGGAAGGGTTGCCAGGGTTTTGTAAGGGGTATAATGTTCAGGGTTGATAGCATAAGGAAAGAGCTCCACCACTGTGGCACCTCTTGGCAGGAAGAGAGACATGACTAATTGGGCCCCATGCATGCTGACCAGCATGGACGCATTGCTGATCAACCGGACGATGTCAGAAAATGAATGCTCCTCCAGAGAGACAGTAATGGTTTTCATCTGAAACTCCTGAGCGAGAGCCAGGATTAGTTCTGCCTCATTTAGAATAAGTCTGTTGATTGTTCGACTGAACACTATGATGTACTCCTCGCTGGAGCTTTCCTCCAAGCTGACGTTCAGCTTCTGCATCATGAATTTGGTGAACTGTCTGACCTCATTACCAGAAACCAAGATGTTAGCCTTTGGTCCTTGTGGCTGGACAAATCCGTACTGGTACCAGGTGGTGATTTTGGACAGTCCCACATACGACTTGGTAAAGCAGAGGAGCCTGCCCAGGGTTTTAAGCTGGTCCCTGAGGAGTGGCTGCTTGTTACTCAGTAACTTGTAGAGGTCAAAGTGAATGCCTTCACTCCACCCTTCCATGAAGAAGAGCCGTGCCTCCAGATCTAAATCAGAGAACTGCTGCATGGTGTAATAAATGGGGAGGAGGTCGTCATGAAAGACGTGCATCAGGTTGTCTGGGTTGAACCTGTTAGCAATCAGTGCCACATCAGGCACGAAAACCGGCTTTGGCATAAATTTCAGCGCAGTAGCTGGCAACTCCACAAAGTTGAAGTACTGGGTGTTGTGATCTTCCACTGAGGAGAGGTCGAGCAGAGCTGGCTGGAACCTCCGGGAGCCCAGGTTGGGCAGCATGACCGAGGAGTTGCTGTGAAAGTAGACAAACTCCTCAGCCTCGGTAGAGTAGCAGAGGGACTCAAAGCGGCAGATGCGGTCAGTGTGCATCCTGCCGGTGCACACCATCCTGGTACCGTCCTCCACCAGTGCCTGGAGAGCTGCATGGTAGTCAATCTGCACCTGAGAGAGTTCCTGAGACTGACGCGTGAGGACCAACTCCTCTTCGACCATGAAGACATGCTCTCGCAGTTTGATGTATTTCCACAGCACAGCAGCGAGGACAGACACGAGCAGGGCATTAAACACAGCTGCTATGTTCATTCTGTAGTTAGATCCTAGCAAGATGACAGGTGGGGAATGCAATGGAGAAGGAACACATCATTAACACTCCTTGACATGGTGAGGGCAAAGACCTGTGGAAAATAAAACAAGAAAGGAACCATTTAAACATCAGGTTTACAGCTCCACCATAAATCACATTTTATGGACTACTCAAGAGAGTTTAGGCTTTTTTCAGTAATTTTTCCCCCCTTCCAGGGAACGAGGGAAAAGAAGAAAAGAGTGCCAAAGCACTACCCAAAACTGGAAAAGAAAAAAAAAAAAAAAAAAAAGGCAAACAGGCTTCCTCTCTCATTCTCATTTCTACCATTTCTACCCTTTTGGAGAAGTAAAAAGATTGAGGATGAGCTCCATGAAGCTTTGTCAGAAAAATGGTATGTTCCCTGGGACTTTGGCTCACTGCTTTTTGCAGACCACTCCAACAGCGAGAGGAAAGAGAGCACTGCAATCACTGGGCTACTCGCACAGGGCTTGGGACACCTTGCTCCTTCTCTTGATCTGCCATAGGCCTTTTGCATGGCTGCAACTGCCCAACTCCGCCTCTCACCTTCACTGTGCAGGTAACAATAGTACAAGGAGTATTGCCAAGTATAGATTTTGCTACACTCCACTCCAATATGAAATCTGAACTGGTAAACATAACATTCAATTTCGTTTTATTGGGGGGTTTGGGAGAGGACTTGCAGGTCTAGGGACTGCCCTGTCGGAGACTCCCAGGTCACTCAGTCATTTCTTTGGCTGCAATCCGGGATCAAAGGCTAGGAGCTGCCATCATCTTCCAAAAGAAATATTGGCATGGGAGAGAGGAGAACTCCGCTCTTCATGCAGGGAACTGATGTCTCATTAAAGCAATCAAACCTTCATTAGTGAGAGTCTGACTTGCACCAGCACAGCCAACCCTTATACAAATGGGAAGGTAACATATTCAAAGTGTTTCCTGTGTTGGTGTTTTCCCGTCCCAACCGGAGAATCTTTTCTGTGCTGCTCCAAGGCCTCCCTGTTTCTTTTTCTATTATGGGAGAAATACTGCCACTGTTTTCTTTCCACGTAGAAACCCTACTGGCTTATGCCAGAGTATTGATTATATTTTCAACTGTGAACTTCAACTGAGATATTGATTCACCTACAGTATTTATGGGCTCCAATTTTCATTATGCGTCACGGTTCACTGCTAGTAAGTCAGTAAATAATTGCAGCCATGACTCATGGGGAACTTAGGAAGGGAAGTTTCTGATTGGTATATACCCGATTAGACTGTTTCTAGGTGCAGCTTTTAAAGGTAGCAATTTAAACTCCCTTTGATGTAAGTTTACAGAGAGGGAAAAAAAAGCAATGTCTGAAGTACATGCTCCGACATCCCAAGCAATAGTCCCTTAGCATTTTAACCCAGAGACGCTTGTTCTTGTATGGCAGAGTGGATGAAGACAGCAAGGCATATTTAGGACCAGTGCAAACACCTCCTCTACCACCAAGGGAGTTCTTTTGAAAAAGAGATATTGCAGCCTGAAAGCTTGAACCTGCAATCTGGTTCATGCAGCTTAGAATTGAATGGAGAATCATTCATGGAATTCAATGAAATTAGAAGGGATCCCTACAGCTTGTGAGGTCCCAACAGCCTGCAGGATCCCTGTCTTAGGAAGAACTGAAGGTACGTGACAGACAATTAATGCCAAAGAAAAAAGTGCTAGCGGTAAGCCACACAGATTCAAGAGGCGGTCTCTGGGGATCTGAGCAACAAATGTGTATCAATTTTGGAGCAGTTCTAGCTACTCAAATGAAACAGAAATGAAGTCCACCTCCTTTGGCAAGTGGTCTGAAAAACTGCCTCATTTAGCAACTCCCTAAAAGCAAGCAGCAAATTAAAAAGGTGTTGGCTTTGATTTCAACCATGGAAAAGGAAATGGGAAAGGACCCAGAGTGGTCATCTAATTACTAGGACAGGATCAGCTCTCCCTAAACTACTGCCAAGAGATGCTTATCTATCTCATTGTATTGGGTTTCTGTGGCAAGGTTTTGGTAGCAGGGGGGGTTTGCAGGGGTGGCTTCTGATGAAAAATTGCTGGAAGCTTCCCCTTTGTCTGACAGAGCCAATCCCAGCTGGCTCTAAGACGGACCCGCTGCCAGCCAAGGCCGAGCCAATCAGCGATAGTGGTAGCACCTCTGTGATAACATATTTAAGAAGGAAAAAAGAGTTGTGGGGCTCAGTAACGGCAGCCGGAGAGAGGAGTAAGAACATGTAAGAGAAACAACCCTGCAGACACCAAGGTCAGTGAAGAAGGAGGGGGAGGAGGTGATCCAGGCGCCAGAGCAGAGATTCCCCTGCAGCCCATGGGGAAGACCATGGTGAGGCAGGCTGTCCCCCTGCAGTCCATGGAGGTCCACGGTGGAGCAGATGTCCACCCTAGAGCCTGTGGAGGACCCCACGCTGGAGCAGGTGGATGCCCAAAGGAGGCTGTGACCCTGTGGGAAGCCCGCACTGGAGCAGGCTCCTGGCAGGACCTGCTGATCTGTGGAAAGAGGAGCCCACGCTGAAGCAGGTTTGCTGGAAGGACTTGTGACCCCGTGGGGGACCCACACTGGAGCAGTCTGTTCCTGAAGGACTGCACGCCATGGAAGGGACCCACGCTGGAGCAGTTCATGAGGAACTGCAGCCTGTGGGAGGACCCACGTTGGAGAAGTTTGTGGAGGACTGTCTCCTGTGGGAGGGACCCCACATTGGAGCAGGGGAAGAGCGGGATGAGTCCTGCCCCTGAGGAGGGTGAAGCGGCAGAAACAACGTGTGATGAACTGACTGTAACCCCCATTCCCCATCCCCCTGCGCCGCTGGGGGGGTAGGTAGAGAATCCGGGAGTGAAGTTGCACCCGTGAAGGGAGGGGTGGAGGGAAGGTGTTATGAGATTTGATTTTACTTCTCATTACCCTACTCTGGTTGACTGCCAATAAATTAAGTTAATTTTCCCCAAGTCAAGCCTGTTTTGCCTGTGACAGTAATTGGTTAAGTGATCTCTCCCTGTCCTTATCTCGACCCAGGAGCCCTTTGTTATATTTTCTCTCCCGTCCAGCTGACGGGGGGAGGGATAGAATGGCTTTGGTGGGCACCTGGCATCCAGCCAGGGTCAACCCATCACACTCATTCTTAATACTTATTCATCTCCTCAGCCACTCTCTAGCAATAAATGCATGAAGGACTGGGATAACACTCTTTGCTAACACTCAGCCTTTGTTTCCACAACAGCAATTTAAACCTGGTCTTGTTGCAGGTGCCACAGATATCCTGCACAGACAAATGGTGGCTGTCACACCACCTCTCAATCTTTCCTTGATGACTGCTGCTCCTGATGGCTTTGCAACTCTCAACCATGGCTGTTCATGGACAGGCTTGAATGGAAACCTACTAAGGACAGTGGTACATCACTCAGGCTCTGCTAATGCAATCAAACCAGTTTTCAGGAAAAGAAATTTTTGATGGGGACAGATCTTAAGTTATTTTTGTTGGTACCAGACTTCCAAAGCTTCATTTTACTTCTTCAGTATCTTTGAAAGACGTCTAATGATACCATCCAACTCTCCATGTAACCTCTCCCCTACAGACCTCTCACATTGTGAGCACAGCTTTAAATGACTTCAGCAGCATCACCAAAGGACCGAGCCCAAGCAGCTATGTGCAAAACCTGCTAGTCAGTATGTGAAGGAGACATTTAACAATCAAGTCCTCTACTACAAGCACACACTTCAAATGAAGGCCAGTCTGTGGGCATTGTGAAAGTTAACTACTGCTGGTCAGAAGAACAAAGCACCTACGCGTTCACAGAGTCAATGCATGTTGCAAGAACTTGGCAGAGGGGAAAAAACACATGGCCTCTTTATTAGTCCAGTATGGCAGGGAGACTGTCTATGTGTGGGTATTTCAAAGGCATTAGAAGCCAGCAGCCCCTAAAACCAGCACTGATATCACCTGCATTTCACAGGCATCTCAGTGGTGGAGGGCTCCGCCAACCATTACAAACCTCTTGAGCCGAACAGGCCTCCTCAGAAACAGCCTGTTCTAATGTTTCACCTCTGACTGATTTGTTCTCTCCCCTCCAGCCCCAAGGGAAGGGCATAAGAGGCACTTCAGAGATGCAGCCTGATGGATGAGGCCAATGTTCAGAGGTTAGCAATTTTCATTTTAGACTCTGCTACAGCAATACCCACTAAATGGCTACAAATGAACAACTCGGCTTTCTAATAAAAATCACCTGCAATGCCCTCCTCCATCTCTTACCTCACTGCAGCTCTTTCACCTCCCTGCACTTAGCTGAAGTAAGTTCATGTGCTTTGACCAACCAGGTGTCAGGAAAGAATGTTAAAAGCTAGCAATGATAAAGGAATCCATTCCTGTTCCTCGTTGCCAGTTCATAAATCCTGGTTCATGCTGCTTGGCTGAAAGCTGCTTTTGATGGAAGTGAACAAGGGGATGTGGACAGGAAGGGGTGTCGCAGGCAGAACTGAAAGGAGAATTTCACAGGTACTTAGAGAACTGTCTTAATTCTTTGCCTGTTTTCCCACATTTTATTATCCACCTTTTTTTTTTAATCTGATGCTTTCAGTGAACACAGACCTTAGAGAACTAAAAACTTTGGTCCTTCAGGGAGTGACAGAACATAAATAGTAACAAACCATCCTGCTGTTTGCTTTTACATACCCAGGAGAAGCTGCACCAAGGGGGTAAAGGCAAGCAATCACTCTCCACGTCTCCTGGTTCCTCAGTCCCCCAAGCTGAGATCAGTTGTAACTGTTGTCAGCAGCAGTAGTCCTGGGATGGGAAACTTTCCCAGGAGGCAGCAGGTAACTCTGAAATAGGTGAAAGCATTTAATCTTCCACCTGAAAAGAGCTGCTTCACAATAAAAGAAACTTTCATTACTTAATCTCCGTCACAAAATGGGTCTAGAGCTGCCACTCCCCTCCCACAGTGTCATCGGAGAACATCTTAAGAACTGAAAAGCACTTGCAGAAGTGGCAGGTAAGACACACTGCTACCTTCCTTAAGAGCAGAGTCCTCTGTGCTCTTTCTTTCTACATATAGGTCAGCATCCGGCCGCCCACAACCCCACTTGCCCACAGACTTATCTCCTCGCCATCCGTACCATACTCATCCACCCTCTCACTTCCCAGTGACACTGCGATAACGACTGCTTTGCTCCACATGAGCAACGCGTCCCAGTTACCAAGGAAATTGCATGGACTGACTTTTTTTACTCTGTGCTTTGAAACGCTAAAGCACCATCCTTCAGCAACAGAAGATGCGACAGCTGATAGACTAGAGCCTAGCCAGAAGAGACATGCAAGTAAAAGCAGCACTGAGCTTCTCACCGCCAAGCTGGCAGAGGTCAACAATGCCCCATGGGAGGGGACAGGACGTGCCCTTGAGGACTCCTGACAGGAGCGGGCTGCAGGGGAGGCGTGAGAGCGGGAGACAGAGGCAGCAGATTTCCCTAGCAGCGATGCTGACAGGGCAGCAGGGCAGCTGACTTACAGTGCCACACAGTCAAAGATAGGGAGCTCAACAAACCCACTGGCGTAGGGGCAGCCCAAGACTTTGCGATGGAAATAAGAGCAAGTCCTGAGGTTTGCAGCTCAGCCTCAATGGATGCCGCTCCAGAGGCTAAAAGCCTGTGAGAGGGACTCTATTTTTGGTCGGCTCATCTTCGCTCTTTTTCCAAAAGAGATCACAGGCATGGAGAGCTCACCCTATTCTCTTCCTCCAGCCCCACCCCTCCACTTAGCAAAAGAGTCACAGCTTCATCCTCTCAGCCCAGCTGCTACTGCTTCTCTAACTAGCGCTGACTACTGGTGAGCAGGTAAAGCCTTCAGGAGCATGCATCTAGTGTGTTCAGCAGGCACCTCTGGCAGAGACCTCGAGCATCTTACAGGTCCATAGTACTCTCGTGGAAGTTTGGACGCAGTAGCACCTTCTGCCTGTTAGCTGCCAGTCATCTGATGTTTTAAACATCCTCAGGAAGTGGGAAAGCAATAGGAAGCATACATGGAGACACTTCATCTCTTGTTAACATGTCGAGGAGATCAGAGTGGGTGGGATGGGAGAGATGAATTTCTACTAATAGACAGTTAGCATAAAGGACTGTATGGATTCATTTAAGAGGCAAGTTCTGTTGTTCTTCTTTAATTGTGAAGCTAGGGTAGGATAAATCACTGCTTTAAAGCTATTAATATGATGGACAGTGTTTTAAATCTCTTCTCCATTTTAAAAATTACAATCTAGGTAAGAAATTGGGAGAAAAGCTACAAAGTCCCCACAATAAAAAGCAAACAAAAAGACACAAACAGACAGTATTAAGACCCCCAAAGGAAAAAACCAAGAGCTTTGTTAGGAAGAATGAGGGTCACTGGGGTGAAAAGCACATCTAAAGGGGCACCACCTAGTCCTGCAGCTATTAACAAAATGACAAGTGCTGGTTTTGTCTACTTAGGCCTTGCCAAGCTTTTGTTACCAACTGCCCAAGCACTTTCCAAGCCAACGCTCAGTTTTCCAGAGCTGCAACAGGCTAAAAAACCTCACAAAATGGAAAAAAAGCACGAAGGACACACATTTCCAGACAGCATCACCACTCTGTGCGCAGAGAGAAATGCCTTTACATGGAGATCAACTTTGGGTTTGGCCCAGCTGACCACCTCCTATGCAGAGCCTGCCAGTCGTGGCAGCAGTGTCCAAGCAGAACCGTCTCTGCAGTTCCCAGAAATGCGGTGCAACTGGAAGTGGTCTGGGGCTGCTCCTGTCACAGGGAAGGGAAGGAGTCGGGGTAGAGCCACATGGGCAGGAAATGGGCAGGGGACCCTGACCCTTCTTCTTGTTACAGCAACACAGTGGGAGGTGTGGGAGCAGATATTCCCTCCTCAAGGACATTTTCCCCATTAGCACCCCCTGCCTCTGGCTCCATCTCTTGCTAGACAGGCTTTCCAGGAGGAGTACAGGAAAAGAAAAGCGTACAAACATGGCATTTCACACTCCCCCTGCAAAAAGTCTTCTGTTCTTTCTCCCATCCCTGATGCAAGAAGCTTAGCTAAGGATGCAGTATATGTTAACACATGCAGTTTTAAATACCTACTTCATTCATGCTCAATGCAGAAGTTGCTAGAAGGCAACTTTCCCTTTTGGAAGGAGGGGGAGTTCAGATTTAGCAGCCAAGAATTGGCTTTTATTCCCATCTCTGTCACAGATTCCCGCAGAACTACAAGCAAGTCAATCCCAACAGCCCAAAAGGCTGTTATCATCTTATTCACTGTATTTATTTAATGAGATACATACATCTTTCACAGTACATATCACATTAAAGAAAGGATGGTACACTGAGTGATTGATATACTGGAACATTTTCTTTGTAAAAAGCAGCCAAGTGTAGAAGTGCTGACTTTTTAAACAGGGAAAGAGCAGATGCTCGAAGGGAGCAAACCCAGCAGTTAAGGATATAAATATCATTAATGAAGCCTGATACAAAGAGGGCATATGAAAAATAAGAATATCTTAACTCTGTAGTCTCAAGTAGAATTTTAAAAATAGAACTTTATTCAGAAAAAATAAAATTAAAATATAACAATATATTTTTTAAAAAACAAATGTCTCACAAAAACCTTAGGTATAAGACAGTTGTGATCAAAATCAGGTTTATCTTCAGTTTTTATGGTTTAGCACATGTGAGGAATAGAAAGCAAAACTGTAAATCTTTCTATACAAGACTGCAACCAAGGAGACTGAGGCTCTGTGCAATGGTCCCTACTGCAAACATACCATCAGTATGAACAGAAGAATATTGATGGCTACTGGACACCTACCAGTTGTGCTTATGGATAGAAAATCTAAGTTTTCTTCCATTTAATTTTGGAGTCCGTGAGAGCTGGGACAGGAAGAGATCCAACCTTTCACGTTCACTAGCAGCCATTAGTTTAATATTTGTTGATACTGCTGTCTTGATCTACAAAAGAACAGGTAAAAAAAAAATTCCAACACGAAGCAGCCAATGCATACAAGCAAGCCACAAAACTGAGCTAAAAGCATCAAGCTAAAACCAATACTGCTTGGGCTTTAAGGCCCACATTTCCAAGATCTCTTCTCCATCCAGAATGATATGGAGTATGAAATCCCTTCCTCAAACAAAAACTAATCCTGATCTCCGGAAAATTCCCCAGAAAATTCCCCTAAATAAGATGCATTTCTGATAAACAAGCTTGAGGTGGGAAATGTAAGAAAAATGAGCTAAAAAAAAAAAAAAAAAAAAAAAAAAAAAGTATTTCTCTCAGCCCTCAAGTCTTCACCTTCCGACAGTCCCAAGCCTAAACATGAAAACCCAAGGTACTCAAAATAACCATGGCTAGACAGAGAGGGAAGCTTAACAGACAAGAGTTCATTCCAGCCGATCTTTGTTCACCCGAGTATCCCATCGAAACCTATCAGGTTATAGTGACATTAACACCACTGTCATATGAGTAAAAATACTCTCCTTTTGCCTGGTCTCTTGCTTTTAGTGTGTAAGCAAGATACCTTTGTCAGAAACAAAAACGTGTCAGAGAGCAGCAGGTTTATCTTACTTCAGTGGTCTACCTAAAGCAAAGACGGAGTGGAGGTGGCTGAAGGGAAAATTTACTAATGCTGCAAAAGTGAATTTAAAAGAATATAATGCAAAATCCCAAAGTACTGAACAAGATGAGCTTCAGTCACTCCAACCATGCCTTTGGGCTTTAGCTGCCATTTGTTATTCTCTGTATTTTATCTATCCTTTATTTCTCTATTCTCCAACGGGAAGGATACCTGTGTTATTTGGATACTGGGACTGGTGCTTAGCAGCATTTACAGCCTGAGCTCTCCCCGCTTCCCACCAGCTTGGTGCCGGAGACTGCTCCTGTGTGCTGCAAATTCTAAGCAGGAGCCAAAATTGTTCAGAGCACAGTGCAGCCAATAAGAACAGTGAAAATCCCTCCTTGGTTACCACAAGCTCTACATTAGCATGTTTTTAGGGGAGGGTAAAAAAAAAAAAAAAGTAATCCTAAATCAGCACCTGTCCAGTAAGAAATACATTTCCGAAAACCTACAGAATTTAGTCAGGATCGAAGATATTTTCCCCATGAGACTTTTGTTTAAAAATGATAAAGCAAACCACCAGTCAAAGAAAGAGGGACTACAAAGACCTGGGATTACAAACGAACTACTGACCTCCTTCCCACACATGTACAGCCATAGAGGAGAGATTCATTGTGAAGTTGGGGGTGGGGGGAGGCAAGAAGATAACATCAAAAAACATGCTACCCCCCCCTCCTCCTCCTGAAAGTACACTGCAGCCAGGAGTGCCAACAAAACTGAATTCAGAGCCGTATGTGATCAGCACAGCAAACAGAGCACAGTTACAGTAACACCCAGCAAAGAAACAGTAATTCAGAGCACCTGCAACCTTTTTAATCTTGGAAGTACTATCACTGGTAGATCAGTGTTTCAGCACATGCACGCATACCTGGTGTTGCTAAATAACAGGAAATGCTATCCGGTGCCTCTCTTTCACAGGAGAAAGAAAAAAGAAGACACCTTAAAGCTACGGTTTGCAGGGGAACGAACACTCTCCAGTCCTCTTCTTTCCCCACCACCATAAAGAAAAAGAAAAAATGGTATCTAACAGCTCTCAGCACAGTAACCCATGCACCATCTGCAGACTGAACTACCTTTCTCCCCCAGGTCTGAGCATGCTCTGTCTGTCGGCAGTGTCCTATCGCTCCAGCTGGCTCACCTCAATTTGTTAGCCTCCCAGAGGTCAGCCTTGCATGCAGGATGATTTGCTGCAGTATTCCTGCAAATCCCCAACGGGCAGCCACACTGAAACAAACACCATCGTGCTGTTTCACAAAGCTGAGCATGTCGTGGGAGACAGGCGGCAAACTGGTTTGGGGACACACACATATTTTAGAAATCCTGCTTTTGAATATCATTGCTACTGCCACTACTACTCCAAACACTTCACACAAAAGAACAAAACAACAGGAGAGAAAGGAAAAAAATGCCCCTTGCTAGAGGACGTGAATGCCATTCGGCATGCTTTCTAGCAATTCCCTTGGCACCAGGGAAGCAATTTCCCGGCTGTGATGGTCAGCAAATGGCTTAGTATTGAACAAGACTGTGAGTGCCCTCCTTCAGAGATCCGGGGAACAGTATTTTCAAAATGAAGTTATCTCTTACTGTGGAAATAAGTAATTCCTAAATACAAAGGCACAAAAATGAGCCAGGAGCTTATAAGAGAGTCTCTTACTGCATACAAGCTGAAGGTTGTGGAAGCTAAAGTGTCTCACATCAACCTTCTCAGCAGAGCTTGAACCTGTGGGGACTGAGCAGCCTCTTGAAGATGGCAAACCAGGCAGATCTGGCTGGGAACATTTCAAGTCCTAATCCTGCAACTGGATCTACATGCGGGATCAGAAAAGCAGCCCAGTTCTGCCCACGGCACTCACCAAAAGGCTCACAGCAGGAAGTCACACCACTGAACACAGTTATTAGGAGTGAGATCCCAGACCTGTAGGAACATACTTATAGATAGATCACAAGCAAACATAGGAGGCTCGCTGCAAATGTCTTGTCTGTATATTTGCAGAATACATATTGTTGATTATCTGGGAGGCTTTTTCCCTTTAAGTGAGACCTAACAGGTGAAACAAGAATGATGAAAAACAGGAAGCGTTCTCTAACACCCATGTGTACACACGTCTATACATTTAGAATAGACTATTTCAGCTGGAAGGGACCTACAACAACCATCTAGTCCAACTGTCATACGGATACTCTCAGATGAAGAGCAACCATTTTACATAAGGAAAAAGAGAAAAGAAGCCCTAGGTTTTTGCTCATGGCAGGAATTATCCTCACTGCCAAAATGAAAAAGTTCAAATGGCTCTGCATTAAAAAATGCAGTTAGGTAAGATACGGGGTATTCAAAACTCTCATCTAGGAGAGCCTGGCAGCTACAAGGGTTAGCATGTTACCTAAACTCTCGCTCTAAATATGCATCATAGACAATCTGGTGACTCCAGCTTCTTACCTTCCCCAAATCATGCTGGAAGTCATCTGAGGGAGGGGATAAATGGATTTACAGCCTCTGTGGTGGTTCACTGCACTATGGAATCATGCTGCCTGGGCTTGTTACTGTTGACCAAGTCCTCAGTCACTCTGTCCACGAACAACCCCTGCTTACTGTGTGACTCCAGCCCTGAGAAACCTTCTGTTTCCATGCAAGAAGGCAAAGCAGGCCTGCCAAATTAATCTGTGGTAAGTGACAGGCTGAAGCATTTGCAGGGTAGTGAGGGGCAATACATTTTGAGTCACAGCAGCAATAGAGTGCAATACCAAGTACTGCAATACCCTACAACTTTTGGGGCAAGGATCCACCAATGTTTCAAGTTATTACAGGTGATGGATCCCTCATTCACCATCAAGTACTCTGGCCTTACTGAAGTCAGGACTCCCCCCTGGGGGAGGCCATTTCATGTGGATAACCTGCAATCAAGGATGGCACTTAGGTATCTCATCCTCCCTCCGAGCACATGGATCCACTGCCTCAAAACAAGCATGTCCCTCATCCAGCTTCTCCTGCCTGGTGCAGCAGATGCAGCGCTTTCTCCGATACAAGATGAAAACAGGGTAGTCCTGAGGCAGAGATCTGGTGAAACTGGGAGGCACAAAGCAGCCCCAGGAATATCACAACTTGTTCCATGCAGGACACAAGACTGCTAGCCTGAATACAGCCACCGTCAGAGCTGAGAAATGTGGGTGTCATTCAGCATCACACATGTTCAGAAACACAGTAATACCATGGAATTTATAACCTTGGGTTTCTGACTGCCAGTTAAAAGCCAAATACAGAAGAAAAATAATCTGAAAGAAACAAAGAATAAACCCAAATAACATTCTGCAAAATCAACAAAGGGTTCTTGACAACACTAGGCCTTCAAAAATGAGCCTGCCTACATGATGAATAAACACAACTGTTGTATCTGCTGAACTAGGGCATCACAGAAGTAAAACAGACATTTTCCCCCTTCTGCTCTGGAGTGCTGCTTTTACACCTCTGCCTTCTTGGTACAGAACAAGCAAAATGGAAACATTAAAAAACACTAGGATTAACAGGACGAGGTCCCACCTACCTCAGTACCCTCCCTTCCAGGCCCGTGCCACCTCTTCCCACCAACTCAAGGTGGACTCACAGGTGAGCCTGTGCCCATCCTGAGAGGATCACAAAGGGACACTGGNGGCTTCTAAAAAAAAAAAAAAAAAAAAAAAAGAGCAAATAAAAGAGATCCCCTGCTTGGCAGGCCCATCCAGTGTCCCCAGCCTGTCCCATTGGGACTAAGGATATCCAGAGTCACCCTTCTCTTTTTAGCTCATCTCATTGCCCTCTGGACCCTCTGAACATAAAGGTGCTCTCTCATGTGGAACAAGTCAGATGTTTTTCCTCTGAATTTTGAAAGTTAAGGAGTGGAGTTAGATTTGTAGCTGACTTCACTTGAAAAAACACATTTTGAGTTTGTGTTTTCTACACTTCGGAAAGCTCCACTGCATTACCTAGCTTCCACTGATGCTAACAGAAGCCTTTCCACTGACTCAACAGACCTTCAACTCTGGTTAGGGACTTTTATCAGTGGGACCTCTGATAACCCAGAGACACCATGCTGGGTTCCTTATCTGACTTTAGTGGAGAAGAAAGTACAATGTTTACAGACTGGTCTTCTATTTATGAATAAGCTTATCTACACCTGGAATGAGGTATATGCATAGATTTCACAGGTAAAATTTATCACATCACATCAAGTTGGGTAGTTTAATCCCAGTCCTGAAGAGGGTCCTATTGTCAATCTGCCACACCACAAAGTAACTGAACAAAACTACGTCATTAAGGGGGGAAAAAACCATAATCAAATAAATCCAGTAACTCTGAAATAATAACTGCCTATTACTACTGCACCATAAGGAGCTGAGAGTGGCAGTCCCAAGCTCTTCTCAAACAGTCAGCACCACCAGCCTACTGCAAGTTGGTGAGGTCTGAACAGGTTGTCTTTGCTCAGAACTAAGAGTTTGATAAATATTTAATATCTCTCATGAAGTTGCAGCCTCCAAAAACAGCACCACCAAAGAAAAACAGTTAACATTTTTAGAACTCCTAAAAAGCAGCACACCACAAACAAAACTCATCAAGCTAGCAAAGAAGTCTGAATAGATCCCTCTTGGTTTAGGACTGCCAAAGAACAGGTAAATCATTATTTACTGAATCTTTGCCTTGCATGTATATGTTGCAGGGGTACCTGCATCACTCTGAGTCACAGCATTTATTATTTATAGTCCCAGAAGTACAGTCTACAAGAAATTGTTCTTCCTGCAGTGCTTTTGAACCAAAAGTGCATCTCAGCTTGAAAGCACAAAAAAATTTCATGCCTGAACTGACAAAAAAGAGTCCTTGTATTGATAAATACAGAAGAAGACAAAGGAAGCATTAGGTTTCTGGACACCAAGATCGGGACTCCACACAAAGAAGATGGCATTTTGATTCTGCAGAGGCTAACATTACAACTCATGTCAAAAGGACCAGGACTTCAGTCAAATATTGAAAATTCCTAAGCAAGAATATACTTTGACAAGGGAAAAGGTATTTTTTGAAGAGTATCTCAATGGCCAAACCCCACTTTGCTCAACTGCTTTAAGCATGATATACTCCCAGGCTTAAGAGATGCAGGATGCAAGTTTTACACAAATACTAGGTTTACAAAGGTGTAAGTATGATCAAACACATTTTACACACACACACACACTTAGGTTACATGTCTCTACATCAACCTGACAAATTCATAGATATTTATTCTCCTCCACAGATACATGCATATTTTATACATATAAAATATGTACTTGTTATGGAAAAGCACACTAGCTATCGGAATTTGTCATATGCTAAAATACTCACTCTAACAATCCCTCCATCCCCATTAGGATGGATCCTGCCCTAGGATCACTGCAAGAACACAATGGCCTGTTCCTGCAGCTGTATGCAATGTGTGTTCAGATGAATGGCACTGCAGAGTCACCTGCTAGTTCCCAAGGCAGGAGATGGCTTTGGTAGCTGTTCTGACTCAAGCTAGGTGTCACTTGTGCTCTTTCAGGTTCCCATTTTGTCATAAGCAATGAAAGGTCAGCAGGGTGACACAGATAAACCAATTCCCTCTCCTACAGCTATGCCAACTGTGTACCTGCAAATGTAATTAGTGCCAATGTGTCTGTAAAGAAAGCAGAGGTAATTCATACTCAGCTTGGTAAGTAAATGATGTTCACTTAGACTGACATGAGAAACCAAGGGTAAAACATTGCCTGCAAGACCCCTGGGTATTGCTCATGGCCTCACCATGGTGCTTCCCACAGCCCACTACTTGTTAACTCTTTTTGCCTAGGTGGCAGTAAGATCATCTGCCCTCTCTCAGACGACACTAGTATTAGGTCTTTATCACCTGAAGAAACACATCTCCCATTTTACAGATTAAAAGATTGAAGCTGTCAAAGGGATCTGGGTAGGACACACCACACCAGCAGCCACAACTATGGTAGCAGCTTTCTGTGAAAAACTCACCAACAACCAAACCCTCCTGTGTACCCCAAGATTGTATTCACAACCCCATGGGCTCCAGGGCTGAAGACAGGAGCCAGGGCCTCCAAGATCACAGATGACAGTTTAAACATCATAAAGGACAGGGAGGATTAAGTTATCAGCTCTGTCACTGTTGCTCTGAAAGAACTGCTGGTGGACCAGCCATAAGCCTGACATGCTCTGCTCCTAGCACACCTTCCTCCCATCTTCTACCCCCATCCACACTTACCACGCAGAGCGCCATGGTGCCTCTTGCATGCCTGAGAGACCCCCAGCAGCCACAACTTAGCCTGAAGTTGGAGGCCCTGTCAGCATGGACTTGTCCTGAGAACGGTGGAGGAAAAGGAAGAGAGCCCCCTTTTCCTGTCTGTTGAGACAAACAGGGTAGTCACAACCAGTAAGTCTCACAGATGTCTTACAAAATTAAGATGGTAATACCACAGCAAAACACAGCTGTTGAAAGGAAAAACATCCTTGAATGTGAAAATCATAGAGGTGCCAAGGTATGTAAAAGAAGAGAAATAACAGAAATACAAACTTGCATTTTAGGCTAAACAACAGAACTGTCAGACACTTTAACAGATCTGTAGGGGTGAACAGCTAACAAGTGTGTGGAAGTGTCCGAAGGACAGGACTTAAGATGTCCAAGCATTTCACTGCCTTTATTGGATTATGCACCCATTTGCAAGTGGGCTGCAGTTCCAGAACTGATGAGAACACCACAGTTCACAAGCAGAATTACAGCAGGACTGTTCCCTGCAGCTGCCTTTGCCCTAAGCTTCCACTTTCTGGTATGTTCAGAGACTTCGTGCTTTCCTAAAAACCCTGGAGCACTGTCCTGGTTTCAGCTGGTATAGAGTTACTTTTCTTCCTAGTAGCTAGTATAGCGTTGTGTTTTCGATTTACTATGAGAAGAATGTGATTGCACACTGATGTTTTCAGTTGTTGTCAAGTAGTGTTTATACTATGTCAAGGATTGTTCAGCTTCTCATACCCAGCCAGCAAGAAGGCTGGAGGGGCACAAGAAGCTGGGAGGGGATGCAGCCAGGATAGCTGACCCAAACTGGCCAAAGGAATATTCCATACCATATGACATCATGTTCAGTATATAAACTGGGGGGAATTGGCCAGGAGGGGCAGATCACTGCTCAGTGACTGGCTGAGCATCAGTCAGCAGGTGGCGAACAATTGCATTGTGCACCACTTGTCTTTCCTGGGTTATATTTGACTCTCTTTTTATCTTCCTTTTCATTACAATTATTATTATTGTTATATTTTATTTTTCATTTCAATTATTAAACTGTTCTTATCATAATCCACAATTTTTACTCATTTCCAATTCTCCTCCCCATCCCACCAGGGGCTGGGGTGGAGGAACGAGTGAGCAGCTGTGTGGTGCTTAGTTGCTGGCTGGGGTTAAACCCTGACAAGAACCAAAACCTACAAACCAAAGTCCTAGTACCTCATGGAAAGAAATCCACAAGGAAGCAACAGCAGCATCTACAAACTTGATCAAAACAGCAGTTTCGATCCAAGCTGGAGTGTGTGCTTCAATTAGCCAGTCTCTGACAAATGCCTGGAGGTACCTAGCACAGCAGCATGACAGGAAGGTAGTTCAGAGCCAAGGTGAAGGAGAATCTAAATCAGGGGAAATAAAAAGGTTTACTGCCATTTTGAGTCCCCAAATTGCAAACAGATCATTTTACCTCCCATGCCCCCTTCAGCCACACCTGTACACCATAGCCTCATATTTTAAAGTGTACAGCCAGCATGTAACCCAACCCTATTCATATGATAGTAGTGTAACGTTAACAACTGATAGGAGCACAGTATTACTGGATACTCCCCCTCTAGTGTAACCACTTAGACTGATGCTAAGGGAGCACAAAACATCCGTGTTCTGGGTTGGCAGTGTATCCCAGGGGTGCTAATATTCACATGAAAATTCAGAACAGAGCATAAAGTCTCACAAATCATCTAAAATAACTTATACTGGAGAAAAAAGAAAAAAAAGGGTGTTTTCTGACAGCACAGGCCACAGGACTGAAAAATGTCTGCTGGCCAATTTAAACACTTCTTTTAAATTGTTTCTTGATTAGTACTTAAATACCCTAGTCTGATTTTCCCTGTGGAAAAGAACAATTCCTACCTTGTCTCTCATCTGATTACAGTATCATCAGAGGGCCCAGCAGAGCAGTAGTAACACATGGCTGTGGGCCAGGCATTTACTGTTTTGAATGTTGCTCTGAGGGCTACCGCTGCTACTGACAGTGGGAAGAGAAGAAAGCAACATGAATCATCTTTCTCGGCTTCAACGTAAACCACTGCATGCAATAGGGAAAGTGTGATGAATACACTGAGTTACTTGTACAAAACCATTCCAAATCCTCCAGGTGTCATATGCAACAATTTACAGTTCAACAGCTAGGAAGAACTTCTTCATGCCCTTGGCAGCTTGAAAATTCATGGAAGGACTATTGAATCTAGGCATATTTATCAAGGGCACAGCAGCAAGAGGAAGAGGTTCAAGCCTGATTTGAGGGTGGGGTTTTTTTGTATAAGATTTGCTGTTATATTTATTTGCTGTTATATTTTTTGAACAGTAATAAAAAATAAGGTGGTTAATTTTTGCCTCATAAATCCTACCAATAAATCAATGCATCATTTCCCTATAGCCCTCTTACCCCACATATGTGGAGGTTACAACACCCCCATAAATAGCTGATATGACATTTAATACACACAAGAAGGTGAAAGTTTCAGAGAAAAAGCAGAGAGCATCTGTTGGGAGAGGAACATCTGAAAACCTACTGACACAGTTGCTATTCACTGGTGGCCCTTAGATGACACGAGATTCCTTACCCAACCCTGGCACAGCAGCTCATTTCTGTTCCCTTCCTTCCCACTGGCAAGATCTGCTGCCTCTGTGGAGTCAAATGCTGAGTCAAGTATTTGGCAATGAGAATCTCTTCAAATAACTGAAGTGTAACCTGACTGTCACAGAGAGAAGAGCAACATCAGCCTGATAAACCAACTGCTGTTTAAAACAGCTCCACTTAAAAACATCTGTCCCCGTTCATTATATACAGCTCTGGATCCATGTGCAGGTATTTGCAAAGACAAAAAGAGAGTGGTCTTTCAGCTACTCTACACAGGATTTCAAGACATCAAGGGCACTGCAGGCAGCATTCTACATCAAGATGTGCTTCTCCACCTCTAGACTTCTGCTAGCATTGCTCCTGATGCAGCCATTCCCCACAGAGGCCATCTAGCCATTATGAAAACCCTGCAGCATTAACCAAGCACAGGGAGGGTTGGAGCAGGTCTGAACCCTCTCACTTGTGAAGAATTCCCAAGATGAGCCATAGTAAAAACATATGTGCTGACACACCCATCATCATCAAAGAGAAAGGTTCTTGTGACCTTGGAGAAAAGACAAAACTAAAATATACATATCTATCAGCCACAGGCAGTGAGACCCATTCCAAGTCTGGAGGGGTCAGAGGTGGAGGACATACATCATCCCAGGCAGAACCTTCCCGCCTTGGCCTATCCAACTCCACCACCTCCATGGCAGAACGATGTGCTTATCTGTCCTGGAGGCCGATAGGAACAGTCTGCTGAGGTAGCCAACACTTCTTCCCAGGCAAAGTGATTAAAGCTACAGCCACAAAAAGCTCCTCTTGCAACTATGAAGACTCAAATCTGCACCTGCATTAATGCAGCAAGTATCTGAAAGGAGAAAGCACCCAAGTCAGAGGCTGAGGACTGACTAGAAAAAAGCCATCTTGCTAAGTGGCTTAAGGTTACACAAAATAACCACCATTTCTTTACCATCAAGGTGATGAAATATACTAAAACCTAAAATATACTAAAATAAAAACCCTCTTCTTTAATTTGCTTCAATGTATTCAACACTTAAAGGCAAGCATGTACCTAAGAGCCCTGTGTTCCAATGGGACAGACGGGCACATAAATTCAGCAAGGACTAAAGAACTTTTTGTATAGTAACTTGACTTTGTGACCTCTGTGCTAAATATATATATAGGTATATAATACATATGTATGACTACTACAAAATTCATATAAAAGATTACAATTAGTATATAGGCTATCTATTGCTCTTAAGTTTACACCTTCATTAAAAGATGATTAATCAGTGGCTTTATACATTTAAATTAATTTCAATAAGCTGCTAGCTTCCCAGTTTTAGTTTTATACCTTTGACACAATTCAGAAGCCAAGAACCTGCAAAGCTGTATATAAACATGCATTAAGCTGTCCCAGATAACCTTACAGGACAAGGGAAGGGGAGAGCAACTCCAATCTTCATTTTCTATTAACTCTCAGGTCTCTGCCTGAACATGAGTAATAACCTAAGTAGTAAAGAACAAACTGCCAGAAGCAAGGAGCAGGGGTAAGAACAAATCATTAAAAAGTGATAAGCACCAAGGGCCCTAACTTAGCTAAAGGCAGTAAAAATGCATGTGCACAGGAAACCACCTCATATCTCCTCAAAATGAATCTGGTCATATAGTTTTAGTGCTGAGTAAGTGACTACCTCAGCACAACACCAGCGTGTCTATTAGAAAGGCCACTATTTCCCAGGTGTGTATCTCCCTCCTTCTAAAAAAGGAAATTACACAGCAAATTAATCCTTGTGCACCTTTTTATTTTCCACCTCTTCCCTCCCTCCACTCCTCCCATCCATTGTGAAAGATAAGCGGGAAAATACTGAAATAAAAATTCAAATAAATTCCCAACAGCAGGAACAGCCTGAGTCTGGTTTGGGTCACGCAAGTGAGTCTGTGATATGGTAAGACAGTGCAAAAAAGAGGTCATGAAATTGGTGTCACATACCTTTCTGAAGAGGGCTTTTAGTCACCCATATGTATGGGTGAAAGGCTCATCTGCCCAGGGAGCAAACACTGTAAATTAATCTTCCCAGCGCAAAGGGATTTCAATTCACAAACCAAAAACTTCCCACCCAATTTACATTACAGGTGGCCAGCTGGGAAAGGGGAAACCAACAGCAAACTAAGACACAAAGCAATTCACAGTTAACTCATTTCCAGTGCATCAGAGGCTCATCAGTGACTGCCCCATGCAATGGACTGTGGTCATCTGTGTAAGAGTCGGTCAGAAAATCAGCATTGTCTCAACATCATCATCAGGACGGAATGTGCGGTACAAGGCTCCTGGATGGTACCTAGCTAGAGCCGTTAAGAGATAACCACATCGTTTCTGTCAAAAAGGATGGATTGCAACTGTTGCCATAACATCGATGCAGGAATCGTGAACTTTAGACGAACTTTGCTTCATTATAACACCAAAACACACCTCCTGGTCGAAGGCTACCCGCCTCCAAGGCTTACCACGCCTCGGACACTGACCCTGTGCCTGCGTGATAGCCTCGCTCGAGAAGGGCGGAGATATGCTGAGAAGGGCGGAGACTCCTGAGGCAGAGGTGGAGCAAGGTGTGTTAAAAGATGACTTCCGAACAAAGGAAATTTGAAGCTTCCCCACCAAGGACCACGACGATCGACGACACACCATCAGCTGGACCCAGGACCGTTAGGACGTCTTGAGATCAGCGGTGGTAGCTATAACTTCTCTTTCTCCTCTCTCTGAACTTAACTTTACTTTTCTCCTTTCTTTCACTCATCTCTAACTATCACGTGCCTCTTCACAGGCAATACAATACAGTTTTACTGTGTGATTATTGCCATCCCCTTTGGTGTTGGTAACCTTAATTTTGCACTTTTGAGATCATAGCGAACGAACCATCATGAGTCCTCCGAGTGGACCGTGACAATCTGGTAACTACATTTGGCTGTCTGCTTGCCAGAAGCAAATGCAAAACCCCATCACATCCAGGGAATCATTGGTGATACAAAGCATTACTCTTCAGAAGAGGGAGCACAGCCCCTACATCCAAACTAAGGAGGGCTTTTTTCTGGTACAAAAGAAGGGACAGACCCAGATGGTTTCAAATTCCTTCAAGGCATTTGCAATTGCCAAGGTATTTTACACTGACTGTGCTTAGATGTCTCATTGGTCACCAACCAGTGATCCAGAATCCACAGATAGCTTAAAACTACACTTGGGTTTCTGAGCTTAAAGAAATCAGGGTCTAAACTCTCAGTTGGGTACCACTCTTGGAACAAAACACATTCACACTAGTACACCACTGAAGGGAACCAAGCTGTCAAGAATAAGTGTTATCCAGAGAATAGTATGCAAAAGTGGGCCCTACAACATACTGGGTGGAATTTTAGCTCCAAAAGCAATGGAAAACTCACAGCATGGCTTTGAGAAGAATGTAGCAGAAACAACCCAAACAGGCTGGTTTTGAAGACTGGAAGCTCTGAGAAGGGGGAGCAAAGCTTATGTTTCACTGCTAGCCACAAGACTTCATAAAGGAATCTTAAAAACTATATGGTCTACTGATTATTCCATCAGAGAGCATAAATAGATGAGTAAGATTGATCTGTGTGCACGCCCACTTCATATAAGAGGTACATAGAGCACGACCAGGAAACTTAATTTCCTTGGCTTCATGCAAGCATGGTCCTAGTACCTACACAGCTCTAAGCTGAAGAGAGATGGTTCTCTGAAACAGAAGTATGCCAAATTTACACAACAAGGACTTCCAAGCAAGGACCCAAATCCCAGAATTCAGCTCTTCTTTGCTCCTTGAGCAATAAAGAAACAGGCAGATCAGACTTTAGAGACATCCTTCCCTGCTAATTACACAGTAACTAAAACAGAGTTTAATCACACCCACTGTCTCTCAAGAGAAAAAATACGCATGTAATCAAATTGTTAAGGTAAACCGGTAAAAAGATGGAAAGGAAATTAACACTATATACAGAGAAATCTTTGCAATCAAAAAATGAAACCATTTTTATTGAGAATTACATTTTCTCCGTTGAACTTTGGCAAGTAAGCTGGATGGTACAAAAACCAATTTTTCACAAATACAAAAAAACCTTTGTTATCAAATAAACCCTTATTCCTCTCATCTTTAATCCCCATCTCCATATACACCACCTCCACACAAGAACCAGGCAATCCTTGTTTAACATCAAAATGTCCCTTGGCCCCTTTTTACACATGTATGGTCTTCAGAACATCTAGCAGCTGAGCGAGGGTCACCTGGATGCAACTATGCAGAGGAATCCAGCTGTCAATAATTATCTAGATCTCTGTTTCAGTTTTATAAGGCAGAGTCAAAGGCTAAAGAGAGGAGGACACTTGCATGTGTGTTTTGAAAGGAAAAGGGGAAATATTTTACAATGGAAAAGGGAAACATCAGTTGGTTCAGATGTAAGAATTGTGCAGCACAGCCCTCGTAGGTATGGCAAAGCAAGCTTTGGCGCACAAGGCAGTCAAATGGCAATAGAAGCTGCAGGCAAGGTGGGAAAAGTTAGTGATACTTTTCAGCCACCAGTGAAAAAAAGCTTTAAGAGGAAAATTATCGAGCCCTTCGCTTACAAAGCATTTCTAAGGAAAACTTCTAAGTCCAAATAGCCAACTATACTTGAAACTCAGGTGCGTCTCTTCTCAAACATAAACAAAGCAAACCAAAAGAATACAGAAGACATAGGACTGAAATAAAGGGAAGGAAGAAAAGAAGCAAGTAGGAAGGGAATAGAGAACAAAAAGAAGACACGCTTGGACAAAGGATGTACAGCAGAAGAATGTGTAACCTTCAAAGACTGCTCCAGAGAAAAAAAGACCAGACTTGGAGATTATCTTTATGATCTGTGCTTACCAGTAAAGCACCGAGGAATTTTCAGTCCTGAGCCTGAGGTCTCATTGTACTGTAGGAAGTAAATAAAATAATTTAAAATGATTCTCACATGGATGTGAGAATTGCAGCGCCAGCTGCAATGCTGTGGGACCAGTTGGAGGTAATTCAGTAAAAAAGGAACAACGCTATAAAATCAGCACATCAGGAAAACTCAGCCCCTATCTCTCTTTTAGGGCCTCAAGGATGCAAGAGGGATGACATCTAATTCAGCACCAAAAAACCCAAGAAAAACATTTCCATCTGTACACAAAAATGATGTCTCCCCTCACAGTTAGAATGCAAGCTCAAATCCAGCAAGAAGTGGATAGACAACTTCACACCACCAGAAGCACACAGACAGCACCTGGAGCGTACACTGCTTCCTCAGAAGGCACACATACCATCAAATTCAAAGGAGCAAGAAACATGGCATGAAAATGAGCTAAAGTGGAGCAAAGAAAACAGAGCCAAAAAGAGTGCTTTCATTAAAGGACAACCAGAATAAGAACCAGATCAAGAACAGATCTAGACCACTCTGCCTACTGTACACTGCCATCAGCAGCCAGAAAAACACCCAATCCTCCTTTAGCCACTTTTCCAAGAAGCTTCTTTCACAGGCTGGTGGAGAGCAAGCCAGTGTACAGAGCTTTGGTTCAAAGGCTTTTACACCGGGCAGGAGGGAAAGGGGTTGAATTGTAAATTATTGAAAATTTCTACATATTTCCCTGTTAGCAAGAGAGGAAAAGTTATGCACTCCCTTGTAACATCCTCAGTCTCTTCGAATGCTTCAGCCCTTCTAGGCAGAGGCACCACACTACCGTACCACCTACTACAGACAAGGTGTTTTGCTCATGGTTAGCAGACATGGACAGTGTGAAAAGTGAGGAGGGGACGTGGATAGATGCACTTTAAGGTAGCAAATGCCAAACCATTCGGGTTTCCATCTACATCAGTTCACACCATAAAGTCAAGGACAGTAATGCAGAAGAGCAACACCTGCACTGCTCACAGATTGCTCTTCCAGGTGACTGGAAAAGGCTCATTTCCTTTCCCCACTTCAAGCCACTAAAACAAAACAATCCTCCTTTCATAGCAAGAACTTTGCTTACCCTACATAGCATGGTCCCAGGTAGATACACGCAATGGAAGCAATGCTTGTGGTTAGATTCAAGCATGTGCTTAAGTCCTGGCTGGATCAGCACTTCCAACCACACAACCTTGTGGGCCAAGGATTTGCATTCTTACACGTCTTTAAACTTCCCAGGACATGCAATTTATCATTCTGCCTGTGATAAAGGATGGCAACACCCTGTTCATTTCTCTTGCTCTCAGTACACTGCAGAAAACAAAAATATAGATTTCTCAACAGCAAGGTGGAGAACACCGATATCCCTTTTCCCCCTCTGATAATTTAACTATAGCATATCATCACCAGGCTTGAATCAGAAAAAGGGGAAAAAGACTCAAAGGGAGAAGGAAAAAAAGTGGGGGAAAGGATACTTACTGCAATAGAAACAAACAAAAAAATCCATTTCCAGATCACATGTGAAAAGAACATCTATATTAAATGTGATCTGAGAAGAACTGACTAGGATAAATCCATGTGCAGTTCCAGGTATTTCAGCCTAAATATGGAAAATACACATTACTCTGAGTTTATGAAGGGCTTCGTTTTATCAGTACTATTTATACACACTTTCTTGGTTCATTTTAGATGTAACGCTTATACTGTACACACACTATAAATACAAAATGCACAGCAGTGCATTTATGTGTCACAGAAACTAGATTTTAAACCAACAGACTTGAGTGCTCACTGATTTTAAAAGACAATAGCTCCCTATTTTTTAACATGCTTCTAAATTATATATGGGCTGTGTATCCTTCCAGACAAATGAACACTGATAAATTATGTTCTGTCTCTAGCCAGGCACTTCAAGTAATCTCCTCCCTCCCACCTCCTCGTCACATGAAATAAAGATGAAGCACCACACAATGTCAGTCACATTGCAGATCCATTCAGCAGCCACCTCTACCTGAAACAACAGAATAGATGTGTCAAGATCTTCATCAGTCTCCACTATCAGAAGCTGAAATTTTTGCTGCAACGGACTCAGGCAACCCCTGAGAGGGTGCTGGCTAGTACATGCCCTACACAGCCAGCATTATGCTAGACTGCATCCAGCTCCTCTCACAAGTTTCTCCCAATGGGATTGCTCTCCTTCCTACCTGACTTTATCTTTTATGCCTGGACAAGTGATTTCGGCTGCATCTATGGACTGCAATACGTTTAACAAACAGCACAGTGTGCTCCATGACCTGGCTGCTCCCCAGCCACACGCATGCGGGAATGCTGCTTGTAGTATTAAGCCCACTGCATGTGCTTGAGCACACACATCCCATTTCTGATCTGCTTCATTACCCTTTTCCCAGCAAGCTCGCCCAGAGTTAATTTAGTGCATTTAAGGACTGAAGACCAGCCTCACCTCCCTGCAGTGCTATCAAACATGTTACAGGCAGAGAATTTGGCCATATTCCATCTGCAGGGGTTCCTCCAAAGCCCACTTCTTCTGACAATAGCTGAGCTGATGCTTGATCAGTATGAGAACCGTGCTCCATCCAACACAACCCACCATCACCATGGAGAGCTGCTGTACCCTCACACTGACCTTTGCATACCCCAGTCCCTCCCCTACAACAGCACAGGAGCTGCATCATTTCCAAGTCTCATTTGATAGTCACAAAGTATGGAACTGCAGAAGATCAGATTATGAAACAGTGGTTACATTTTCCTGCACTCAGGCTCTGCTGGCCTGGTCAGCTTAACACGATGTTTCTCTACAACTGCAGAAGGGCACTCGCAGTCCCCAGGCCAGGAAGTAGCACCAAGGAGTGCACAGGAATAAGTAGAGACAAGTAAATGATTTCCAACTCCTTCCTTAGCAAACTGCAACAAGAGTCCCATGAGCCTGGGGACTGTCATCTTCAGCTTCAAACCTCCACGGAAGAAAGTTTTTTCCTTTCCAAGGGTGACTTCCAACTTCATCAACATTTAGGCAGGATCTAATGTGCAGGAGGCCCAGTATAACCACCACGGCTTTGAGAGGGAGAGAAGGGGAGAGTCTGTGTTCAGAACCACACCTGGACATGCCTTTGCAGTGCAATCCCATCTCCGTTTACAAACAGGCTTCCTTCCAACCCATTCATAAGTACCTGTACTATGCTTTCTACCAGTACTATATAAACTAAAAACCTTTAAAGTTCAAACACAAATCACTTCTTTACTGATCTGGCCAATTAAAAAATGAAGAATGATAAATTGTGAAATTTATCTTGTCACCAGCCTAATTGCTACTTGGGGTTTCAAATTATGGCAGAAAAAATGAGGAACAAAACTGAACTGTTCATAGCTTGTTTGGATTCTGGTTTATGAAGTACAGCATTATCTTTGTCAGTGTGGGAGGAAATGCAATTGCACTGTGGACCTCTACATCAAAACCCCCCTGCTTTAATTAATTATTTGAGTATTAAACCAGCAAGAAAAGAATTACTGTAGTTATTTCAGAGTTGCTTATTGCTTTCATATACGTGATATGTCTGCAAAGGTTAATACTAATTTGCCAAAAATCTTAGTTCATTACAGAATTATTAGGGTATTAGGGTTCAGGATTAAGATACTGGGATGCTACAATTATTAGGATACCTGGTGGTACCCTAATAAAAACAGAAACATTTTGAGATCTCCTTTCTAAGGAGGGACTGGGGAAGGATTGAGGAGGAAGGAAAAGCTGCAACTTAAGTAAGTGTAAGAGTGTCTACAGACAGAGAGTTAAGGACAGAGAAAGATTAAGTGAGGAACCCAGTGTCAAAGAGAAAAAAAAAAAATCAACAAGACTAGCAGTGGACTACAAACCTTCCAAGTTTAATTACAGTACCTTAGATCCACTTGGTTTAAAGTTCACTCATTTACCTTTCTTTACTAGAAAAGTCAACCTCAGGTACCAGAAATTAAATCCCACTAATCAAGAGCACATAAAGGTTACATTTTTAAAGCTAACTCTGTCCCTCTCTTCTTTCCCCCAAGCTTCCAACTTCCCATCTCAGGGCTGTCAGTAGTTGTCAGCACATCATATGAGAAACTCATCTGAACATACAATATAACTTGACAGGCAATACATCAGAAAACCTAGATATGACAACAGCAAATTCCACCAGATGGTCCTGGATCATATTCATCCATTACAAAAAAAAAAAAAAAAAAAGAAAGAAAAAAACCAAACAAAACAACAGAAAAACAGAACTTCACCCTTTGTCCTATCCATGCTGCAAGATGAGACACACAATAGCTCCACCTCTTGTCCTCACCAGCTCGTCCTGTCAATATCAATATGTGTATTTCATCCTCCTACTCTAGGAAAAGCCTTCTAATAAAGATGCCACTCCATTAAAAGGCAGTATGTAGTAGTAATAATGGTGCTTTCTAATTGAGAACTCTCTCAATGACTCTGAAGCCTGGTCCTGCTCCAGCATCAACATGGTCTCCAGGTACACCAATCCCAAGCAGTTAGCCCTGGGAGTAGCTGCAAACTTGGAACACTTTCAAGACTCCCTGTTTGCCACCCTTCCCATCTCCCTGTTGCTCTTGTAGGCAGCACAGATTCTGTTTGGGTTCAGCCTGCCTACACACCTTGTCAGCCTTGGCAATGGCCCTTTTGGGAGAAACCTTGGATTGCGTCGTCTACTGTCAACCACACAGTCCTGTGAAGGCAGCTGAGACCTGCAGGTCAAACGCTGACTGTCCAGGCCTCACCTCAATGCAGGGTAAAACCATCTTTGACACACGTGAAGCTCAAACCACCTTCCAGCAGGTAGAGAGCACAACCCGCTCCTGATTCTGGCCTCAAGCCTGCAAAAAAACCCAGTGCTGAGGCAGGGTCAGGGTCAGGACTCTGTGCTACCCTCTGGGAGGTCAGCGCAGACCCATGGCACAAAGCACCAGGTTCAGAGGCAGCTCTGAGGTTAATTCACTGCCAGAAAAACACTGAAACTGTCACTGCTCTTCAGGTGAGCGTCACCAGCCTGGCCACAGTAGCAGCTCAGCTGGGACAAAAGTGACAGGCCTATGAAATATAAATCAAAGCTGTGCAGGCTGTCACTGCTCAAGCGAGACCTTCAGGGACACCATTCCTTGCTCCTGTTCTGTCCCTACCTTCAATAGCTGTGTGCAGATGTACATGTTTTACTCTGTGAAAAGCAACTGGAAAAAAATACTGTGTATCCTTGTCCTCCCAATTACACATGCTCTGAAGTAAAAGACATTTAGCCAAACATATTTTAAATTGATAAAGCAATGATAAAAGATATGAATCTGCACGCACAAAGGGAACAAAGACAGTAAATAACGTGGTGTTATTTTACCAAACATTTAACAGGACAGTGTAGTGCTTCAAAGTTCTTTGGAAATCTGAGAGCTTCTTTGAATACAAAGCTGTAACTGTGGTAGAAAGCAGACCTACTCCCTGCCAGTGCACAAGCTGCACTCCATAGCTTAGGACCAAAGAAATCTCTCTTCAGGCCACTGTGGCAAAATCAGTTTCCACCAAGAAACTAGACTGAGCCTTTAACAAAGCAGTATTTCTGTATATCATAAATACCCATTTTCCTTCCCTTAAGGAAAGTTCCTTCCACTCTGAACTCTCCTTTGCTGTTAAACAAAGTGCACGTATTTCCTGAGTGAGAAACACCTGTGAAGGGGAATACTCCAGTGCACTGGTGGGGAACTGAGCTGCAGTTGTGCTTCAGAAACTGTGAGTGGACTGGGTTCCAGAGATTACTAATGAAAAGGGCTTTTTTAGCAATGGCTGATGGCTACACACTGACTTCTGAAGCAGCAGTTTATTGTCTGCATCCAATCCATTTTACAATTATCACCTTTAGCACAGAGAGGAAGCTGCTTTTACATCATGGACCTGAGAACAAAAGGCTTACAAAAAAGTCAATTTTCCCTTCCTCCTCAAAATTCAACAAGGAATATCCGATTTTTTACTCTGCCTTTGTCATTTTAACATAAAAGAAAAAGTCAGTGACATTTTCAAGTTTTGCTGTTGTGCACCAGTGGGGTTTCAAATACTGCAAAGGAACATAATTAAATTTACAGACACTTGACTGGAAATTCAGTGTTGTGACAGCACATAATACTCTCTTAGAGATAAGAAAAAAAGAATTTATCTCAAAATGTATGTTCTGATTAAACCAAACATGGACACCACCTTTTTAGTGGAGTGCCTTTTGGCATTTAAAAGTTTTTCTATAAATACTAGACTATGATTTTGCAAAAGATCAACAAAGACAAAAATAAACAACTTACTATTTAATTGTTCTCAGCAGATATACTATAAAACAGAAGGCATAAGAATAATATGCAATAAAATTGGTAAAATGTCACGTCCTCCCATTTTGGTATTTAATTATAGCTCATTAGAAAAGCAAAAATACTGCAAATCAAAGTCCAAGAATCAGCTGTTTATTTATTTATAGGCATTTATACAGCGCCTCTCACCATAGCAACCAGGAACCTTTTTTCTTCTTATTCAAAGGAAAAGTTGTAATTTTGAAATGTGATCCTTTGATGTTACAGTGCAAATAGGTACTTACATCCTATGCTGCAAACACTTCGGCAGGTGCTTAAAGTACATGAATAGACCTAAGTCAAAGCCATGGTGAAAGAGACAGAAATAGAGAAAGGAAAAGGGAAAGGAAAGGAACGAGAAGCAAGTGAGAACGAGGGAAAGAGCTTTCCTATAAAAATTTACAGTGCACTGGGTCCTACCATGATCTCCCTGGTGCTTTTTTCCTGTAATAGTAAATGACTGGTTCATGGAGCACAGTTCAATTAATCAAGAGCAATCAACAAGTTCCCAATTTATGCTGAGGACACCGGTGAATATTCTTGAGCAAGGATTTCTAAGAGGACAGTAGCTTACAAATGAGGCTGCAGAGGGCTGCCTCTCTTTTGAGAGCAGAGAAGTCAGGAGCCTCACTTTGCCACTCTCTTCTGATCCCCCAGCAATTAGCCACTATCAAATTCCCATAGAATTAATAGACCTTTTTAAAAATGCCATCTGCTCACAAAACATCAAAGAACTGAGTAAATTAGAACATTGTTCCTGCATACACCATTATAGAATGAATTATTAGGTCTGTCATGCAATGGCAGTTTCCCCATGATCCTCCTGGTGTGCAGAAACACAACTATTTTTCAGACCCTCAAAAGAGATTGCTGTTATACTATTTCATCTGGTTGCTTCCCACCACCATATAGATTATACACATACACGCACAATGTAGTACTTCAGATCCTTTTAAAAGCTAATGAACTTCTAACTGGGACTGAAAGAAAAAAAGAAGATATCTTTTGCCTCTTGTCACTTTATTATACAAGAGCTCTTATAATCAAGATTTCCTCAAGACAGGTATATAAAGTTATTACCTTCAACTCTGCATTTAGTTTGATCCTATTTTCTTCATAAACCAATACTGTCCAAAGCACTTAAATAAGGAGCATTCAGTTGTTCCTAAACGAAACACATAAATCTTTACACAGGACTAGTGGTTATTTTGTAGTCTTCTTTTTAAGCTGTATTCTAAATAAGGCAGAAGCCGCTTGTATGACAGCAGGAAAAGTGACAAGTTCCTTATCTGGAAAAGCACCAGCTGGCACTGTTATCAGAGCAGACCAGCTCTTTTAAAGTGGACTGATGAAGCCATTTTTAAAAACACCTAATAACATCACAGAGGAGAATCTGATCTCTGCAAAGGTGAGCTGCACAACTCGATACTCCTGGGAGGCAGCTAATGAAACTGAAGCGTGTCAGACACAGACTGTGTCCAGTAATTGGTTTTGAAAACTTGCAGTTTAAATTCCACCACGCTGAGTTCAATGCCCTGCTCACAGCTTGCTCCAAATGCAGGCAGAGCCGAGGGCTGTCTAGCGTGACCAAACATGAGTGGCTGCCTTTCCACTGTCTGTGCTGCCAGGCCCAGTCTGCATACTTGGAGGACAAAGAAAGAAACCTACTTTCTTCCAGCACCTCACACCTACCAGTTCACTTCCAGGACAGGGAGAGAGAGTTGCAGGGTGAAGAAGGCAGAACGGTGTCAGAGCAGGTGGTGTGCTGATGGAGGAGGAGGGAACACATCCTACCACAGAAGGTGAAAGAAAGGGGTCAAGACCTAAAAGGAGAAGGAAAAGGGTCCCATGTCACTCATTTATCCAGCACAGCAGAACCACTAACCAATGCTAACCCCCAGTCACTGAACTGTGCAAACAAAGTCCTTTAGGAACAGCCACTGGCTTCCCCAGGAAGGTTGCCAGCAAACCAGGGGAAGTGTGACCCATTTTCCCTGAAACTCCACTTACCCTTCCTAGCCCACTCCTCCCTGAGCTTTATGGACCCATAGACCCATTTGACCCCTTGATCTGAACCACAAAACTGAATTCTGCAACCATCTTGGATAACAACCAAAGAAATTATTGTCCCACAGTGTGAGAAGGCAAAATTTTGTCTGTACAGCTTCTTAGCTGTACCTCTGATCTGGTTCTAGCTCTTTGGTTTAACGCTCTCCTTTGTGCGACCTTCATTTTCATGATTCTTCCTGCCTCCCACTACTTCCTAGAAAAATCCACTCCTTCACAGCTTAAATATGCTCCAGTTGGAAAAGCCATTTTAAATGGAAAGCAGGTTCTTCTGCTGAGTGAAATAATTTATGGCTCTATATTTGAATAAAACAATAGTTTTACTAGTGGAGGATCTCTAAGCCTCTATGTTTTCAAACACCTCCTAAAGACCTTGTTGTGTTAGAGCACAGGCCAGACAAATCTGTTAAAAACTCTGGGGAACGGTAACTGAACGTGGGCTGCTGTTACAGGGGACTGTTTAAACCAAGAGCACTTACCGAAGACTTTAAAGCAACAATTTTTAAGAGAAGGGGGTGTGAATAAGGGGAACGAGAATACCCAATTTTCAAATGATTGAAGCAAACCTCAGTAAGTCCACAGTGAGATACAACTCAGGAGACTGGAAATTTAACTGGAAAAATATTTCCATATAGTCAATCCATTTTGTTCATTGCTTAATAGAGAATGGGCTCTAGGTAATTAGTCCCAAAACATTAACCAGGTACCTAGAGTACATGTTCATGGCACGCTTCACAAGTGTTGGACACTGAACTCCAGTTTTGATGACAGCTAATTAAAACACAAAAGTGAGACTCCAAGTAAAACTGCCACCTTGCAAGCACAAGCCGTTCAAAATGCACTCTTGCAGAAAAGCAGACTGCAAAGCAGGTTTCCTGTATCTAGTTCACACATTTGGTATCTACCACGGTTTTGAAAATGACATTGCAAAATAAACACCCTGTCTTACAGCTGATGTGTTTAGCATACATCAGATTTGTTTGGCAGAGAAGGTCGTCCCAGAGAATAAGAGCTCTTATGGTTCTCAGCTAAGTCAAGGCTTGAGCTAACAAGCTGATCTATCTGTTCAAGTGTTTTGAGATTGCTACTAAAAGAAGCCATTACTGTTTTATTACCAAAGTCAACAGATTCTCCTGAATCAGCAGTCACCATTTAAAAGTCAGCATTTGTCAATAGTTATCCAACTATGGTATTGGTGTGAGAACACCAATATGTTCCCTCACCTTTACCAGTTGTTCAGATACAGTCATTATTCTCATCACCAGACAAGAGTCTGCCTCTTCACTTTTTTTTTTTCTCCCCAAAGCAGCAGTCACTGTTTTAATAACCCATTTAAACACTGGGTTAATTGAGAGGGGCTGGAAGGAAGCAAAAGGACACAAGCAGACCAGTAAGCCTGACCTCAGGATAAGCATGTGCAACGCTCCCAGAGCTGACATATGCAAGAGAAACTTTTCCACCATGCTTAGTCAGCATGCAATAATTAAAAGGGGCAGGGTGGGATAAACTCAGCATCCGTATCCACTGGGGCCAAACTCACAAGGACTGCTAAGCTTTCAAAGCTGAAGACAGGTGTCATGGGGGGGTTCCCAAGGCACTCCGCCATCAAGAAAAATTGTCAGGAGAACATAATTACATCTTTACTTGCCCTGGCAGGCTTTAAACCTGCAGCGTCTTTGACCTCTAGGGAGGTTATTAGTTCTAATTGAACCGCGTTTCTGTGGCGCAGGCAGCTGCCAAGAGCTAACCCCCACAGCGTCGCCTGCTCCTGCTACCGGGCCGGACCTTCTTCGCTCCCCGGCGCTGGAGAAGAAAGGTTTCCACATCAAGGTGTCAGTTCCGCTCGGTGCAATCCTGGGGGGTTTCCGTGGGTCATCCCACACCCCCGCCCCGTGCCTCCCCGCTGTGGAGCCGCCGCCGACCACGAGAGACATCGCCCCGGTGCCCC
>VYZV01000440.1:5890-76255 GCA_013401275.1 Pandion haliaetus | reverse complement strand
GATTCTGGGGGGTGTAGTTTGCGGGCGCCTGGGTGCCACCTCTCCTCAGGGTGGGCTTCCCGTCGGGGTTTTTCGTACAGGCCCTCTCGACGGTCCCAACCAGTCCTGCTCCCACCTCACCCCGGTGGTTTCCCCTCACAGCTTTCTCCCCAGGCTGCCCAGTCCTTGCCTCGCAGTTCAGTCAATTTTCTTAACCCCCCTGCTTCGCCCTGTCGCCTGCATTGCTCAACCCCTGCTCCTCATCTCTTCCCCAAACCTCCTTCAGCCCGCACTTCACACTCCTGCTGTCCTCCCACCGCCTTCCCACACTGGCCTTCCCCTGTCCCTCAGTGTCCCTCCCTGATCCTTGGCTTTCCTCTGCTCAAGAGCCTTCTTGCTTGCTGCCCACACTCCCTGGCCTCTCAATTTCTTCCACTCAGAATATACATGCTAAAGCAGAGGGCAACCATCCTTATTAAAAGTACATGGCTTCTAATCTATCAGAAAAACCAGAGAGCAGGCACCCGCACTTTTACCAGAGGAAGGTTCCTTCCCACCAGGGAAAGCGTGACAGCAGTGGCAGGTGACGTTCACATGATGGGGTTTGGTAGGGTCAAACTTTGTTGTCCAAAAAGCGGATTCATTACCCGGTGTGCAACGAGCCAATAATCACACACTCAGGAGACACACTATTTATTTCATATTTGTGCAAAGATGGGTTCCAGGTGGTTTCACAAAGCTAGCACAACCTGCAGTTAAACGCGCAAGCAATTTATGCAGTTTTAGATTTGCCCACTAGTTTCCGAAGTCCTTCCCCAAAATCATTACTGGTAGTTGCTTATCTGCCACCGTTTCTATTGGGCTAAGGTTTTCTCTGCTTCAAATTAAAAGTACAGTATTCTTTTATGCCACAGCGCATGCTCAAGGTGGGGAGGGGGGGCAGGGGGCTAAGTCTTTTAGGTGTTGAATTGAGTCAGTGGTTGTGATCTCCCCCTGCCGCCTTTACCTTTTGCCTTCAGTGCCTTCTGGAGCAGGATGTTTCCTTTTTATCAGTCTTTATTTCCTTCTTCAAGGGTATAGTCCCTGGCAAAGCCTGCATCGTTTATAGAAAGTAACCAGGCCTAGTGAAACTATTGAGTAAAGGTCTTCCTTAAAGGACAATGCATCATGTTTAACCCTAAATTGAGCAGTATCACCACAGTTAGGCTGTAACTCAAACGTATGAGTACCACTTCACCAGAGCAACCCTGAGTTATTACAGCTTGAATAAATCACCGAGAACATGCTGAGTCTAATACAAGAGGTTGAATTGACTGAGCACGTGGACACGTGTGTGTACAGCACCTCTACTTGACCCAGCCTCTCCCAAAGTCAACGGGGCTATTGTCATTCCCTTCGCTGAAGCTTTTCATTTCACATGGGAGCTTTCCATTTCCACACCCACACAGTGTTCTCAGTCACTACGAAGGACAATTAGTGGTTTGGTAGCATTAGCTACCATTTTGTAGCACATTAGCTGGTGTTTGTATGCATAATTAAATGCTCCCAGAGTGACAGGATTGCTAAACATGCGTGCAGGAAATTAATGTAAAACTTTAACCGTTGAAATGTTTGCCCCTGAAAAGCTGATAGACATTTGGGAGAAATCAAATTTAATGGCTTAGTACTCCTTCCTCCAGCCTCTTTTTCTGTCTTGCAGATTTTGTAGCTAATGATCCGAAGAACTAACTTGTATTGTAAGAGGTACACAAGAGAACTGAGGGTTTTCAGAAATGCTCGTTGCTACTCTAAGCTTAATTTCATTACGGTTTCTGTGAATTTTAGTGTTAAGCTCCCATGGACTGATAAGGCAAATGTCAGGCTTCTGAGATTTGTTTTACAGAGTTTGTTCAAGAACTATTACACTAATGAAATCCATTGCAATAGATCCCATCTACTCTGTTTCTCATTAGGTTTGTGACTTACGCTCCAGTCTTAGAGAGACTTCAGAATGCTGGAGCCACATCCTTATAACTAGAGCAGCAGTGCAAAATAATCATCATTGTCACCATTTTCATTAACACTTCTTGGAATAAAAAGTCACTATTTATTTCAACAATGTTTAGAGATCTCTATAAATTTGCCCAAAGCATTTGTAAGTAGCAATCTTGACTAAGATTTCATGAATACCTGTTTGCATATTCACACAGATGTCATCTGCAGTGCTACTTTTCCTCCTTGTTATGAAATATTTAATGAACCACTCAAAAAGCCAGACATTACAGTAATTTGAATTAAGTGGCCAGTCACGTATCACAGACAATGAATGGCCAAAGACACAGACATAATCGTTCAAGAAAAAAAAGAACACCCATAAACTGAAATGTCTTTCTATGAAATATTCATAGGATTGCGGTGATTTATTGTCATGCCTGCTTCAGAATAACCTGCAGTGGGAAAAGAGCATAATCTGATAAACTTTTCATGCAAAATAGTTCATTTGTTATTCCTGGAGTAACAGGTTTGTAGACCCACGACTGTTTAAGTCTACTGCCTGTAAAGGGTAGGGAAGTGTTTTCCTTAATATGAGGTTTTACAGGGGATACCTACTGAAAGCAGTATGAATATGCTAATGGCAGAGTCAGTTGCTTCAGGTGCCCAGACATAGGTGCCTAGTGCCATTTTAGACATTTTAGTTGCCCAAGATGTCTGCACAAGGCTGGTAGATACAACATGGGACCTTTAAGACACTCTCAACCTGTGTAATGGCTGTTAGAGGCCTGGCCTGAACTTGAGTTTCAACATGGTACTACACACTTACATTGCCCAAATCACTTCCAGTGTGACTGTTCAGGGAATAAATCAGCTTTTAGAGACATGGGCAAAGAGGATGGGTTCACAATTAGGAGCTAGAACAGTTGAGCCACCTTTTACAATAGACAGAGCTGTATGTCCAGCCGCAAGCAAATGTTTCCACCTCATATGTCCTCACCTCACCTTCTGCACTTGGGTTATAGCTCCATTTGTATGTGCAACCTCTTTGAATGAGAAAATATCAGAGGGCTTGATCCTGGAAGCTGCCCCCATCCGGCAGAGCTGCTGATGTGCCTGCTCATGAACAACAGCACACTAGACTGCAGCGCTCCAAGCCTTGCTCACCTGAAGTCAACTAGATCCACCAGCTTCTTTGCTGTGTTTTTCTGGGCGATGTTGCCTCAGCTCTTTTGTCTGTTTACCTAATGCCTCTGCTCTCTCTTGGTTTTCACTACGTCCATATGTGCTGCACAAATAAATATTTAGTGGGCACTGGTGCTGTTAACCTTTCTACACCAGGACAGACAGAAGCATCTACACAAGTTGTTGGCAGGATCTTGCTGGGATTGAGCCACACAGATTTTTTTAAATGTCAGCTTTGTAAATTTTACTAGGTGTGGATAGGGGTACACACAAGCCCAAGGGATGTGGCAGTCTGCCTGTGGTGTAGTCACAGCTCAGCAGAGCTTGTGGGCTGACAAGCCAGTATGTAAAACTGGATGAGCACCAGTGATTTGAGTCCTGTAAAGGGTAATAAGCAACATCCATGGAGTGTGCTGCTGTGTGATCATCCTGCCAAAGAGCACCGTTTCAGCCAAAAATGTCAATGAAGCCATTTGGGACTAAAGGCAGCAGGTACCTCTCTGCACATTGGCTCACCATATACTAAATGCAGGCAGCAGAGAGAGCTGAACGAGGGCTTTTGAAAGTGCTACATGCCTCAAACCTTTCTTACAAATTCATGTCATTCACTAAAGAAATTATACGTATTCATATCATTCTACCTCAGGTGTATGAATTTGTGTGGAGGGGATAGACACTTTTTTTCCCTCTGAAGAGCAAGATTTCATTAAACTGTCTCTCATTTGGAAAATGCAAGCAGTGACCCCACTCTCTGGAGTGCTTGACAGCCAGTAATGGCTGTATCATGATCAGTACCTACCCCCGGTACCAATTTTTCACATGCTGATGTTGAACACATGCAAGAATAAAAAAAGAAATTAAAAAAATCTGCTGCTGAGCAATGTTGCCACTGAAGTGACTTGTGTCTACGAGGCAGTGAGGGCTCTTGGTGTTCTGAAAGTGCAGCTCTGATTCCAGTGTTTTGCTCCTTGAGCCCAAGGGCTGGGTAATTGCTGGTGTTGCCAAGGAAGGTTAAGGCTTTGTTTCTCTTGTTGCAGGTAAAACGAGGTGAAGTGAGCACATGTGCTGTTAAACAGGTAAGCAAACATGACTATTCTATAGAAAGAGATATTGAAGAAACTGTTAAGAATGTCAATCAAAGCTATCCAGTAGTTTTGCAGGTGTATTAAGAGAGCAAAAAGAGTTACCAGTCCCACAACCAGGGCACCAACCTCTGCTTTCTGCTACTAGCAACGAGATCCCACTGACCGCAGAAGTGAGCAGCCTGTGGCAATCTGTGCAAGAGTGACAGCAAAGCGACAGAGAGGGTGGCTCTTTTCTAGCTCGTCATGGAGTGGCAACAACTTCTGCTTGGTTTTGGAGTGGTCTGCTTAGTTTGGAATGCAGAACTGTTAGCTAAGTGAACACCTTATTTAGCCATTCATTTATTTAACAACATGGTACAGGCAAGCTATTGAGGGACTTGAGAAATAAGGAATTTTCCCTCATAACAGGATTGTAAAGAGATTTATATAGAGACTTTAAGTAGATGTTCCTCTTAAATACAGAAAAAGACTTGCACTAATCTAATACCGTGACTAAATACAAACCTCCACAATACAAAGAAGAAATAGGTAGTTACTAGTGACAATGAATAAAAAAGACAGGAAAATGGAGTAATTCAGTGACAGTTGGCATCAATAGATGTGCCAAAAGATCGTGAAAGCTCCCTTGTATGTTAAAGTGACTGTCTCATGAAATATTAGCAACTATCCAGAACCGGGAAAGTGTGAAAATCTTGTTGCTGTATAAATTATCTGAGACACTCCTGCCAATTATAGACTTGCTGTGAGGAAGAGAGACATTGGTAATCATGACAGCAACTGTGTTCAAGTGTCATGTGAATATTCTCGGGCAATTATTCAAATCAATCATTTCTTGTCTGGGTAGGAAAAATTCATCACTCTTAGTACCTTGTGTCATTCAGCGACTGAATTGATGATGCTCTGCTATTTCTGGAGTTCTGTAATCTGCCCATTTAAGATGACAACACTGTCACGCATTTAACTGCTAAGGTGGAGAGCTGTCTGGCAGAAAATGGGAGAACATGGGCCCAGATCCCATAAGAAGACTTACACAGGTCCCGAGACCAGTTCCCTTCTGCACTGAGCAATGTCCAACCCAGAGGTGGTTTTGGAAGTGGCAGGAGCAATGCTGGCCATTGCCACTGGCAGGGCGTGAGAGGGGGGATCACTTGAACACAGGGGGAATGTGGTGCATTTCATCACTCTTCTTCCATATGGGAATTGATATGGGACCTGCTAACCACATCTTGTCATGACAAGCCCTCCAACTTCAGCGCCTGGTGTCCCTGTCATTGAGAATGACCCCCATACTCAATGAGGTTCCTGCCTCTCGGCTGTCTGACTCAGCTTCCCCAGCCCTGTGTGCCTTGGCCTACCCTCTCCCATCTGCTGCTTTCCATAAAGAGGGGCTGCTATAACCATGACTTCTTTCCATCCTTCCATCCTTGCTGGCAGGACTTTCTCTAACATGGGACTCTGTCCTGCTTCCATGAGAATTACTGTTGGTAAGACACGTTACTAAAAACGTGCAACATATCTGTGTATTCACTGGACTGCTGCAACCTGAACTGTGACTACAGAAATTTGGACCTTTGATTTGGCCTGATACATCTGGTCTTACCTTCTTATTTATACGTCATGAAGTATAATTTATCAGTTCACATTTTTGTTTTAATAATATGTCCCATCTATTCCTTCTGCCTCTTCCTGTAAACTATGCCTGTATAAAGGCTGATTCCAGTCTGTAGTCACAAGGGGATGGATTAAGGCTGCAGATCTGCCTTCACCAAACCTTAAGCACCTGATTTTGTAAACTAAATAAAATACCACTTACATGTTACTACTAAAAGTACCAGGGTGATATATCAGCTGGGTTTCAGTACTACAGGGCTTCCTGCTACTGTTCGAGAAACAAAACTAACATCAACAAGTGGTAACTTAAAATGGCATTTGTTCTTTAATAAAATAACAAGACAAAGTCTTCAGAGAGGAGTAGTTTCCTTTTTTCTACATGTAACTGTTTGTAACAAAACAAAAGAGTGGTTAACTCTTCAGGCTGATAACAAATAAAAATGTGGTTCACCTCGGCTTTCACATGCTCTGTCTCTCTTTCTAGAGAGCTTCTTTCCTTTATTCACGAGCTCTTTGGGGACAGGATTTTTAACAGTTCTTTCTGCCAGCTTGTGGTTACCAAAATATTTGCTTTCCATTTTTTTTTAAGCCTGTGTTGTGGTTCCCAAGTATCCATCTGTACCTCTCAGGAAAATATCTGGTAGCTTGTGGCTAGAATGTATTTTAGGATGCCTAATTTGAGCAGGTGACCGTGTCACTGGTTAGCTCAGATGCTGAAGGACATGAACCTGTTGGAGCAAGTCCAGAGGAGGGCCACAAAGATGATCAGGGGGCTGGAGCACCTCTCCTGTGAAGACAGGCTGAGAAAGTTGGGGTTGTTCAGCCTGGAGAAGAGAAGGCTCTGGGGAGACCTTATAGCAGCCTTCCAGGACTTAAAGGGGGCCTACAAGAAAGCCAGAAAGAGACTTTTTACAAGGGCAGGTAGTAATAGGATGAGGGGTAATGGCTTTAAGCTGAAAGAGAGTAGATTTAGATTAGGTGTAAGGAAGAAGTTCTTCACTATGAGGGTAATGAGGCGCTGGAACAGGTTGCCCAGGGAGGTTGTGGTTGCCCCATCCCTGGAAGTGTTCAAGGCCAGGTTGGATGGGGCTTTGAGCAACCTGGTCTAGTGGAAGGTGTCCCTGCCCATGGCAGAAATTCACTGAGAGGAGCGGTCCTTTGGAGAGTCTCTCTCCAGCCATCTCTTTCAGGTCTGAAATCCCAAGTGATTATTGACAATAGTACTGAGCCATCACAGAGGGGAGAATTCTGTTTTTTCCTTTTAAGAGTATTTCTGCTGCAGATCATCCTCACTTTCTGAATCCCCTCTGCATCTCTAATTACCTATGATGCGCTTCATTCACGTATGGTTTTTGCGATGCATGTCTTACTTTTAGGAAATCAGTTTAGAGGTAAGGAAAAAGTTTTGTCTTACGCCTCCATAGCAAAGGTATGCGGTCTGGACATAGAAGGTGTCCATTTCTGCTTCACTTGACAGTTGAGCTGTGACAGCAGTCCAGCCTGTTGCTCTTTGTATGATGTGAGCTTTGTCCCAGTGTAACTAACTTCCATCACCTTCATTTAATGACACATGGCTATGAAATGAGGAAGCATTAGTACCCCTTCCAAGACTGCAGCTTCCCACTGACTGCAGCTGAGAGCTGTGTCCGTCCTGAAAAACAATAGGAAACATCAAACCTAATGCTAACCCCCCCCTTGCTTTTCACCCCAGTCTTCCTTCAGACAGATTACTTCCATTTTCAGCAATCTGTTAGTTGCTCTCATGCAAGCACAAATATTGTGGTTCCCTAAACTGAGCAGGGGTGAGTTATGGCTGATTCCTCTGCTTGGTGAGGCCTGCTGCCTCCTGAGGTAGAGCCACCCTTCTCCCACCACTCCTCCAGCAGGTCCTGTCCGCAGAGGAGGCTGGACTGGCTGGCTCTAGCCTGAAAAAGGGTTCAGATCTTTCTTCTCAGGTGCCCAAAGTGACCATGAAGCAAATGCTGTCTTTGTCTCCTCTTCTGAGGGCTGGACCGTGACTGAGAAGGAAAACTGGCTGTCCTGCTTTTCTAGGTGATCCTGATCCAGGGCAGCCAGAAGGGAAGAATGTCCACTGCCAATCTTTGTGTAGCATTGCTTTGAAGTGCAAATATTTGGCCCCTGTGAACTTTCACGCAGCTTACTAGAATGGTGCCCTCCTTGGAAGCAGCCCTAGGTATTGCAGAAGTTGAAGAGAATAGTGAATTGGGAGGGCTACAGCCAGCTAACACCCATTTGGGTTATTAAAGCTGGCTCCCCTTGTTGGAGTCTGCCTGCACCAGAAAGTATGTTGCTAGGAGCTCAATTTTTATCTAACACAGCAAAATAAATGAAAACAAGACAAAGAATAAGGCTCGGCTCTGCTGGAAACACAGGACCTCAAGGTTGTAATATGAACTGAGCACCTGTCCGTTTACTGGAGAATTTATACACAGGATGGATGGGGAGTCTCCAGGGCGACAGCCGCTTGTGCATTCTTTTTTTCTTTCTCTCTTTTTTTTTTCTTTGTTTTGCTTTAATTTTCTTTTCTTTTTTTTTTTTTTCTTGTAGCCAAAAATGTGTAACATTTGTCCATGTATTTTGGGTAGGGAATTTGGCTCCTTGCAGTCATCTCTCAGAAAGGCAGAGCATCTCTCAGACAGCATCATTTCCCTCCTCTCTCAAAGCACTGCTGTCTGTGAGCATGCCCTGATTCTCCCCTCCTGTGCTTTGTGCTGACAGAAAAATCATCTCCAGCTGAAGCCGCTCTGTGTCCCTGCAGCTACATCCCCCTGTGAACCACAGCTGCCTTCCCCCTGCTCCCTCACTTACAGATGACACATCCCATCTCATTTATATTATTAAAATTATTTCCATGGGGTCACTTTCTGCTTCACACCTGAAATTATTGAAAATTAAGGTCTCCCTTTTGTGACATTTGGATTTAAATTGTAGATTTTAAACCTGTCCTCTCTCCTTGATACGTTTATTTTCCACAGATAGCACCGCTGCAGTGGCAACTCCTAGTGACTGCTTTAGATATTAAAAAAAAAAGAAATCACAGGCACATTGACTCATGTGATGTTATGATGTGTGAGGTGGATAATAAGAAACACACAGTACTTCAGGCACCTAGTGGGTCGCTTTCCATTTTCTTCACAGAAAACCTAAGCAGCCCATTGTGTGGAGTATAAAAAAGGTTGTATCAAAAGAACATATTCATATTAGTGTAGTGATTAGCTTATAGAGTAGCACCCGGTGGTGAAAGAGCTTTAATCTTCTTTTCCATGTGCAAAAATGATGCGTTGCATGAAGGGTTGCTTACACTGAAGTCAGATGTGATGGCTGTTATGACTTCTCAAACATTTCATCAAAAATAATTCCTTGCAGGTAAGTTTGGCAAAAGGCATTTGAGTTTTTGAAGGTAAAGTGCTGGACTTCTTTAGGAAGTGTAACTGCAATTACTATGCTTCACAGGCAAGGATGCTGCCAGGAACGAGTAATTTTTGGTGTGGGATACATACAATACAGTAAATATGCAAACCAATACTCTGGAATTTGCTTCTTTCACTTGAGCTTGATTTAAATGTGTGAATTGTTTGCAGCTTTCTAGTATTCCCCAGTCTTTACCATTGGCTTGCTTTATAATTGCTCTGAAAGAAGCCACTGCCATATGGAGAGCTGGAACAGCTGAGAGTTACGTTCACCAGCAACATACCATTCAAAGCATTTAGAAGCTGCCAGTCCTCATGGTCCCAGACCAAAGCTAACCTTTGTAGCAGCACTATTAGGTTTTCTTTCTTTTTTTTTCCAAGTCAGATGGTGTTAGTGTCTCTCCTGGGGAGAGCACCAGATGAGATGGCCTGAGGGGTTACTCCTGATGGCAATTCCTGTGCTGCCCTAGATGAGGCTGGCATCCCCAACTAAGTTCCAGTTTGAGGGACAGAATAATCCTCTGCACTTCTTCACTCTGCGTGGTGCAGATCCGATGGGTCTTGCCTGAGTACTCGAGCAGGGATGGAAGAAAGGAGGAGTCTTTGCTCCTTCTTGGAGTGAATAACCAAGTTATTCCATAGAGAAGGCTATACAATAAAAATAATGCCAACTCTTTTATAGTGGCTAGTGGCTAAATACACAACTGTTAAAGAAACAGCATTCCTTGCAGCATATCCTTCTACCCAGAGCAGACCCCAGAATATGGCTGGAGAAAGATAGGACAGAGACTCGAGAAAGGTGGAAGCTATTGGATCAGCATTTTTATCTCAGATTTGTAATAGAAATCTTTAGTAAGTAAAGCTGAGGCATGAAAATCACATTTTAGCTTGAAGATGAAGTCCAATTTTGTGTTGAAATTCATCCCCCTTAGCAGTCTAAAGGCCAAAGTATGCAGAGACCCCCTAAGTCCTATTTTCAGGGTGTTAGTGGCACATAGATCTCTCTGCTAGTTCCTCTGTACATGAATGAATTGGATCCAAGGCACAAACACAAGCTTATGTCAGAGCACTGCTGTAGGTCATGTCTGAAGACAACTTTATTAGTTCCAAAGTCGAAGATTAGCGAAAGAATATCTGACCAGAGGAGAGACACTGAGAGCTGACACATTGTGAAAATTTGGAGGTGAATGGGATCTGGGCTCCTTTAAAAATCTAAGTGCTATAAAAGTAAAATTGCAAAATACCACTCTTCTACGTGAAAACTTCAAGACATGTTCCTATCTTTGAACCTAACTTGCAGTAGACTGTTCCTTCTTATGAGACATAATGATATTTACATAGCAAAGAAGGTGCCTGCACATCTCATCTGAGCTATAAACATCTGATTCTCCTGATGGGAGTATTATAGACAAATTTATGCTACAGATCATTTCTTCAAATAGATAGTAGATTTAATGTGTGAGTATGATAGTTATGGTCCCAGCCTCTCAGCTGTGGCTTTGGTACTAGGATCATTAACTCCTGGTAGGTTTACCCACCAAAGTGAGCTTAGTTCTCCAGTCACCACACAACCTGTTCACGGACAGTCTTCATTAGAATAGAATAAGGAATCACAGGCAGCTCTCTGAGACTAGGCAGCCACAGACAATAATGCCCCCTACTGATATTTGAACAATTCAAGGGGAAAGCGATGTCTCAAATAGCCAGCAAAGGCAGTGAGACAGGTACAAGCAGCAAGAACCTATGTGAGAAGCACAAGACGGGCAGCTTGGTGCTCCATACAATTAAAAGACTGGGTAGCATGGAGGGAGGTAACTGCTCAGAGAAATTCAGATTTTGAGAAAATGCTGGTTCCGAGACCTTGTGTTTTAGGGTGAAGCAGCCTCAGTAGCTGAAAGTTAAACTTTCAGCACCCATTGCAGCTGCCACAGAAGCCTATGGATTGTCCCATCCAGGCCAAGGGAATTGTGTGCATGGGCTGTGTGGGAGCTGCAGGGGCACCACGCAGCACAGCCCACACCAAAATGCTCACAGACACGTCACGGTAGATATTACAGACCCTGGTCACCTTACTTCCAGGGAAATTGAGCCGAGATGGCAGTGTGACATGACTAAGGTGTAATCATGGACGGGTAGGCAAATGACTCCATTTCTAATTAGGGTTTATGTAATGCCTGAGTCCTGTTACCAGCCCAGCAGTTATAATCCTTTACAGCCAAATGCTGCCAGTAATTTCATTGCCTACAAACCACTACTTGTAACAGGTTTACTGAAATTTGGTGTCTGAAACTTGGGCTGCTCTGTGCAATGATGCATTATTATCTACAGAGCAGGTGTTTCCAGTGCTTCCAAGAAAAACCATTTTACCTTTCATACTGCCTATCTGTAGCTTAGGAATTACAAACCTGTATTTTGAAAACAAAAAGAAAGCTCAGATTTTTGAGCAAAAAGGCTGCTGTTTAGTTTCCTCTTCTTCCCAGAAACAAGGCCAGCTATCCTGTTGCATCTGCTGAGAGCCAGCCTCAACTCAAAAGAGCACTCCTGTAAACTGCCGGTGAGATGCAATCGACACTGTTGCTCAGTGGAAGTTGCCATACCTCCATCTGCATACCTTCAGCAAGCCTTAAATTGTACCTAGGAGCCACATCTGTGCAAAAAGTATGAGTATGAGTATGCAAGTTGCTTGTCCCACGTGTATTCACACTTGAGGAGGGAGGACCAGCCTCCTCACTGCCACAGAAAAGCTGCTTTCTCTCTAGTGACTGGGACAAGGAAGGTAGGTCAATACAGTCCTGGGGATTGGGAGCTTCAGGACAAGAGATAGGACCTGGCTCTGGTCCTACCCTTAGGTGAGTTATTTCCTACTGTAGACACAGCCTGTGTTTCCAGACAGCTTCTTCCTGCCTATAGACTTGCTTATAGAGTCAAGATACTGCCTGCTAAGTTTGCTGTGGCAGCCCTTCAGCATCAGATGAAGATAGCGTTTGGAAAAATAGCAAGGCACCTTAAGAAATCTGAAAAGTGAGGTTGGATTTTACTACCACTACCCTAAAAACATGTCTGTGTATCAGTGTGCCCTTGGGAATGCATTGAGACAGTGAAATCCGGTTCCTTATCATGTGATGTTAAAACCCTCAGTGGTTTCTTATACTTTTATCACTAGGATTTATGTCAGCAAAATAGCATGGAAAGTGTATTCAAGTGGTTATTATGCACCCGTCATTTCCACTCTGATCAGGCCACAGGAGGTTGTATCTGCCACCTTGTATGCAAAGGAAATCTGCTTTTGATGGAAACTAATGTATGGTTAATTCGCTACATTAACATGTGATAATTAGTACGTAGGGTTTATGATGTATTACTACTACCTCTTAGTATACATGCACACAAATACACACATAATAAATACATCAGTGTGTTAAATGCAGGCATCTCTAGGACAGAAGGTGATATAAACAAATCTAAGCAGAAGTTTTGGACATGGAATGAGGACTGCATAATGAGTGCTTCAATTTACAGTCCAATAACATAATATCTATTCCTCCCCACACCCTCTACAGTGTGCATATATTAAAAGCTCTTCTCTTATCTGTCTACTTTTATATCCTTGAATACATTAGGACATTCTGGGGTTTTTTCTTTTTAAATTGCATAATCCAGGGTCAATTAAATACTTGCAGCTCGAAGATGCATGCTGTGGTCATGGCAGAGCAGGACGTCTCATCGCTCTCAGTTTTGTGCATCTGTAACCATGGTAACTTTGTGGCTGCAGCTTTCCCTAGGCTTCTGTAACCTGGGGTGGGTAAAGGCATGCTTCTCCGTCTGGTGCGGATGTCACGTACAGGATCTCTTAGGGTACATTTTTAATTACTATGTTCTCTTAATTACTCCTTTTGATTTCCCCAGTGAATTGCCTTTCTCGAGTTTCAGTGACTCATTGTGAAATCAAGTGATATCTGTGGCGTCTTCAGTCAGTGTTCAGGAAAACGCATCCCAGACCTCTGCACCTTCTCAAGGGCAACACCCGCCTGAAAAGTGATGCATCCCGGCGCTTTGTGCTTGTGGCTGCAGATCAAATGTGGTGTTTTACAAGCGCAGATTTCCTTCCCTTGGCTGCTGGCCTTGCCAGACAGTGCTGGAGAGCATGGCGATGCTGTCTGAAGTTGCCTCTGAGAGCAGACTTGCCTTGGCTGCAGGCAGGTTGCCTGCAAGGTGGGCTCCCCCGTAGCGTCTCATTGTAGGGAGGTGAAAGGACTGCATGTTGGTGACCCCCAGCAGGAGTGCAAAGGTGATGCGTGTTGGGGTGCAAGGAGAAGGGAGGCTCTCATGGCCATCTCGGCCATTTGATCCTCTCGACGGCTGTCAGGCACTTGCGGAGATAGACTCACACGCTTGCGGGACACGGTGCCAGAGAAAAGTTGTCTCGGATGTGCTCCAGGGACAGCTGTAAGATGCCCGGCACATGCCTCCCACTCGCTGGGGGTTGCAGGCAGCAATCTGTAAATCTGCAGTGTGTAAATCCACTAGCCCCTGCCGAGAGGTGACTTAGCCAGGCAGCGTCCCCTGTAACAGCACTCTTTTTTTGATTACTCTACTACAGCACAGCGTTCTGGGAACAAACAACTCTGCATTTAGCCATTTATTTGATAGATATATTGCTAAGAGCTGTAATTTATCCCTTTAAAGGCAATCACTTCTCCTGGTGTGTTAAACCCACACCTGGGCAGAGGTCCAGACGGCCCAAGCCCTGCACGCCAGGCAGGCAGGACGGACACCACCACCACCACCCCCCCCCACATTTTACAGCCACACTGCATGGGGCCGACCTACACCAGCTAGGAGGGTGCTGCCAGACTCGGGGAGGCAGTTGTCTTTCTCCCAGTATACCTGGGGGGCTTGCCCTCAATTTGGCTTTCGTGAAATGGGAGGTTGTCCTGCACGCTGGGTTAATCAGCATTTAACAGAGCGCCCATGTATTCTTCCACTTAAACTGCAATAAACACAAGCAGTAACAGCACTATTTCTTTTTTTTTTTACCCGGGCAGTAATACATCTTCTTTTCATTAAGTCATCGTTAGGTTAGCCGTCACTGTAAATAGCTGAGCAGTTGAGGTGCATTATTAATCACTGTCAGATGTTTAGCACATGAAATAGCACAGTGGAAAGCAATTGGATCGCCTCCTCGCCTTTATGAGTGGGCTCGGATGTGATGAGGGGGATTTATGGTTAAAAGCTGCACCACGAAGAGAACAGAGAGTAGTTGTTAATTAAGGACAAGCAATTTACGACCAGTACTGCTGCATTTCTGACAGAGGGCAGCATTGAGTTTTTTATCATACAAAAAACCCAAAACAAAACACTTCTTTTATCTCCCGTGCTTACGCAGTTCAGGAAGAAGATGAAGGGAAAATGGTTTTCGGTCAAAACAGAAGAAACAATGATATTGCTGTTTGCTACTAGTGATGCTCAAAGCTTTTTAGGTCTAGACGACCCCGGAGCAGGGCTACCACCACAGTGAGAGAAGAGGAAGCATTAACTGACATTGCTTAGCCGTGCTTTCTGCAAAAACTTGGCAACCTCTTGCTGTTTGACGATCAGCCTTGCACAGTTAATCTGAGGACTGGTTTGCAAGAGAGCGACCGTCTCCTGCCCACACTCCTGTGCTCCCCCAGCCCGCTGACACGCTCCTGCAGCCTCCTCCACCTCTGCTTGGGGCCACAAGAGTAAGCTGCATTTAGGCTCACAGCCGACCCTCACACTTAGAGCAGATGCGATGGCAGCAAGCATTTGGACGGGAGAAGTGGTGCGACTGGCTGGCAGGAGCATCTGTGGGCACTGTTGCCCTGGCAGACCCTCCTCCATCCTTCCCTGGGCTCCCTTGTTGGCCCTCCCTCCCCCAGCAGCTCTTTTACCCCTCTTTTAACAGCATCCCAACCACTTGCACCAGCCACTGGCAAGCTTTTTTGTCACGCTTCGTGGCTCCTAATATTTTTCCCCCTCTTGGTAGTGCAGCTCATTGCTTTCTGCTTACCGGCCGCCTGTGGCCACCCACCCCTCCCTTCCCATTGTACCCTCAAACCCTACATGTGTATGGTACTTGTGTCTCCGCCTGCTGCATAAGTAGCACTGCCAGAATGGGATGAGCTGTACCACCACTTCTGTCCTTTCTGTCCTGCAGTGGCTTTCAGAAGGCGGTTGTGCAGAGCTTTGGGCTGATGAACCCTTGCAGAGCCCTCCTGGGAGCCACCTGGCCCCTGTGCCTGATGAGTGGGGAGCAGATTGTGAAGAACCGAAAGCAGAAGTCAATTCTGGTTTTGTTTCCCCATCAGAAAGGCCTGGTTTTACTATCAGAAATTTCCATGGGAAATGTTTTTTCCATTGCAAGAAGTGCTCATGATGCTCGCAAAATGTTTACTCTGCTGCAAGCCATTTCTTTGCAGCGAAAAGCCTAGCAGTCACATTTTTCAAAAACTGTCTTATCAACCAGCTTTTCACTAAAATTTCCTTTTAAAGCTGGCTATTTTTTTTTTAATATTTTGGCAGGGGGAGGGCAGGGTTGGGTTTCTTTTCTCTCAGCTTCATGGAAATTTCTGTTTTCTGGTCTGCCCCTTGCCAAGGCCATGCCATTCCTCCTTTACCAAGGCTGTGAAAGCCTCTGGAGCCGGGTACTACCTGGGCAGCCTTGTAAGGGAAATGTGTCCTCTAACTCCCAGCTGTTGTTCCCTGTTTTGGGAGACTGTAGAAAGGAGGGTCTGGGGGCTGCAGAGAAAGTATCTGGGGAGCCACCGACTCCTGCTGCACACATGAGTCTCGTGCCCCACTAAAAGACTCAGTTCCCTCCTGGTTTTTAATAAAACCAGAGAGCTGTGAGGGCATCCCCGCAGCTGCAGCAGGAGGGGATGCTGCTGAAAGGCGTTCCAGGCAAATGGCTGGGCTCAGTCAGAGTGCAAGCAGGAAGTTTTGAAGGGAGAATTTAGCTGGTGCAGTGTTTATGATGGGACAGACACTCTCTCTCCCTGTCCTCTGTTAGAATCATGTCTCTCTTTCTTTTCCCTGCCAGCAAGGAATCAATTCCTTTAATACCTGAGTAATGCATTTTATAATTAGAAATAGTCCTTGATTTGGGAGTTCACAGCAACGCCTGTGTCTAACTTTCTAGTGTTCCCAGCCTGTTGCATCCCTGAGCTCTGGCTGCACCTCCGTTTGTAACAGAAAGCAGGCAATCGCTATGTGAAATTGCTAGAATAGTGTCTGTACCATGAACTTGAATGGACATTTAGAAACTTGCCCACATAGGACCCATTTTTCAGTAAATGAGGATGTTTCCCAAAAATGGAGTGTGAGTGTGGATGTGCATGTTATCTGCTGCAAATGCAACAGGCATTTTCATAATAACTTTGGGAAAGAAATGCTGCATATTCCATCTTTGCCCTGTCTCATTGATATTCATTCATTCTCTAGCGGGCTTGCTGCTGTCTGCACAGGGGAAAAAAATTAAAATAACAGGACAATGAAATAATAGAAGGAGGTGACTCTTTTTAAACCTTTCTTGGGAGTGAAGACAAGGATTCATTTGTCCTGAGCCTTTGTTCAGGGAGCCCTTGGCACAGCAGCCATCGGAGCAGGGAGCAGGAACAAGGTACCTGGCTGAAAATATTCAAATACCTTGGAATACATCTATAAATCATGTCACTGCTTTTCTCTGCAGGGGCTGAAGAGGAGGAGGAAAGAAGGATCAGAACAGTGAATGGATAAAACAAGCAACCTTCAGAGGAGACATCAGCCCCACACTTGATCCTTGGCATGAAGTGAGCATCTTTGTAGATTCCTGTAGGTAGTTTTATTTGTCTAAAATAGGGCTGACCATACCCAAATATTTATGTGCCTCTTGAGTGGCTTTAAAAATATTTAAAGCCCTTCACTTATGCGGACCGAAAGTTTTCAAAGGAGCAAAAGTCCTGTTGACTTGCAAGACGATATGAGCACCTATGTCACTCAGCTGCTTTTGGAAATACTCCCTGCAGTGCAGCCAAGGCAGGCTGATGGATATTGTCCAGCTGTCCCGGCAGGCAGACGTTGTGCAATTCCTCCAGGGCAAAGGATATTTGGACAATGAAAGGGAAATGAGGATATTCCTGCCTCACCCAGCCCCTCATTGCCTTAGGAAGGATGCAAGCGTCTGTACAGATTTACCTGGAGGTCGAATTGGACCTAACTGGCCCAGGGTCCATGGAGGGAAGTTCAGCTAAGCTGTCAGGTCTCATACGCTGAGGATGAGCGTCCTGGGGCCACTCATTGCTCCTCCGCCATAGGCTGGGTCCAGGCAGTGGGGTTGCTCCCCATGCCTGGTACCCGCCTTGTGCCACGCAGCCAGACAGCCTGATGTCGGCACTGCCAACTGTCTGTGGCGCTGATGGCCGGTCGCCACGGGGGGAGAGATTGCTGTGCCCCCTTTCTGGCTCCTTGTGCGCATCGACTCCCTTCCCTCCCCGCGCGTTGCCAGTTACTGCCTTCCTACTGTAATTTCTGCCAGACCCCACTCCACGTCTGGTCACCCCTCACAGCCCAAGGTGTGTCACTGGGCTGCCATTGCTGTCCCTTTGATCAGTGCCCACCCCAAAGGGACCTTGAGCAATTGCGTGCTCAGAGCAACATGACATTTTGGCTGTGGCTGCCAATAGTTTGCCTCCTTTGTAAAGGATCTTTGGCTAGGTGAAATCCTTGCAGCTCCACTGCTTTCACCTATGGACTGCAGTATTTGTACAGAGAGGTGCATGACAGGTTTTATGGGTCCGGAGACGGGCTTTTAACTGCTATGCTTCATTTGTGCCTTCACTTCTCCTGCCTGCCCCTCTATAAATGCATATCTGACCCATGAAGTCAAAAGTAGTTGAAGATAATGTTAGCCACACCATCTTCTTATGTGCCTTAACTACTCCAGCACAACGAGCCAGCTAGGCTTTGGCTGACTTAGGACAGCTTAAATTTAACCTGCTCACATTTGCCCCCAGAAGGGGAGCAGATAAGCCACTTTGGGCACCATGCAGAAATGGAGAGATCAGAGTCACCAATAGCTCAACCGAGCATAAAACTGTGTCAATGGCACTACCGTGCTGTTGTCTATCAGGTGCATGAGGACTGAGCTTCGCTGAGACTAAAACCAGCAACTCTGTTTATGTTGTTTACAAATCCAAAATACTATGGTGTCATAAATCTTAAGCTTCAAATGGAAAAAATCCTTTCAAAGGTGGCAAATATTTGCAGTTTTGTTGCCAACATCCTTTAGTGACCTGTAGCATTCCAGTAGTCATTTTTACTATGGCAAATACTAGCAAACAGCAACAATCCCATTTCACATATAACACAATAAAACACAAATTTCAAACAAAAGCAACCATGCTGGCTTTTGAGCTGATGTGATAGTTTAAGCATCTTATAAGCCCCAAACCAAAAAACCAGTCATGCATTATCTCACCTCAAAATGTCTGTGGCACTTATTAAGTGCTGATAACATACTGTGTGGTTGTAGTAGCAACCAAAGCAAACTGGGCCACAGAAGAGCTATAATATCAGAGGAAAGCAAAACAGCACCATCGAGCAGATGGTTCCACTCCTGGAACAGTGACCTTCAAAATTCACACTAAGAGAATGCAGAGGCTGAGCACAGCCCAGACCAGCGCTGGGGCTAAGGGCGGTGTACAAGCCTTCATCAGACAACAACTCCCAGTTTTGTGTATGAGCCACCTCCACACAGAGGTGGGAAAGCTTTGAAGGTTCCTCCTCTGGCCAGCCTGGGCACGTGGCTGTGTGTTTCAGCCTGCCTGGCATTCAGGTGATTGGGCGCCAGCAGGAAAATGGATAAGGGTATTAAGCCAACTTACTGAGAACATGCTGCTGCTTCACCCTCCAGCTAATGACAGTGATCACCTTCAGTACAATAAACCCAGCTTTGCTTCTGCAGATATGTGCTCCAGGGTGCGGGACTGCACTGAGTTTGCCTCTGTGACCTGCTGGAACAGGCCTGCCGGCATAACTGGGAGATACTCAGACACAGTACAGCTTAAGGCAGTGGAAACGATGGGAAAGAAGAAGGAAAAAGCTTCCAAGGGGAAACATCTGTTCTCTTTACCATTAGCTACAAGTGGTACCTTTTTAATTATTGAGATGCTGAAGCTGGCAGAGGTTGCAGAGTAGATTGGCTTGCTAATCATTTAGAAGAGTCCCAATTGCTGGCAAGGATTCCCATGTAGTAATTTTCTAACTGGATAGAGGGAGAAATAAACTCTTCACATATTTATTATTATTACGGCCTGTCAGTTATGAAGATCTATTCATTCTTGCTGAGCTACCTTGAGACTCGGCTTTATCACTTCACTACTGCTGCCATGACACTATTATATATGTGAAAATGTGAAGGTAAGGCATGGTTTTGAAGCTATACACAATTCATCTTCCTGACTTTTGACAGATCCCCCCATGCACAAGATAATACCATCCAACACGCTGACTACGGCATTACAAGGTGCTTTTCTCAGGTTTGATTCAGCACAGCATCTTAGTGCACATACCACATCTTTAAGCAAGTTGAAAGTGCAATGAGACCGGGCCTTGGTGTTTTCCACAGCTTTATAGACTTCTGCATTAAACAGCCTGGTCCATCAGGCTCACGTGCTGCTGAGCACATATTTAAGCCCATTGAAACTGGGATTTCAGTGGATGTAAATTCCCTGTGTTGCTGAGTCAGGCCCTGAATTTGAGGCAAGTTGCCCAAAATCTTTAGGAAATGTGGGGACACTGGTGTCTTGCCATTCAATGTAGCTCATTTAAGCCTGTGCCTGGATGCAGCAGAGGCTTAGCATACAGCAATTGTTTTCTGGTCCAGGAGGAAGTGGCTTATGACGCCGTTTTCCTCAGGATTTGCGGCTATTCCAGAGGGAGGCTCTGGCATCTGCTGTTGGCAGAAATTGAATTTCCTTCTCTCTCCTCTCCTCTCCTCTCCTCTCCTCTCCTTTTAGATTTTTAATTTTTAGATTAATGAGACTCTTATTAAAAGGATCACAGTGCTACTCTATTGCCTGCTTGTGCGGTTGCAACCTTGGCAATGTCCGAGCATCTTACAAACACCGATGAGCAGGCCACTGCTGTGTAAAGCGCTATCTCAATTTTATACACAGGCTTTGAAAAAATCAGAGAAAATGTTGTGACATAGAGTGTTTGATTCCTCTCTCCAGTGTTTCACAACTGTTTCTTATACCCACTCCATATAAATATATTAATTACAGAGAGGGATATGTATATATATATGACTGAGCTCTGATTATGCATTATATTTCCACATTACTTTTTGCATTCCTTGGACTTGGCACTGTGTGACACACAGCAACTCACTGTCAGTGAGGGGGGCACACAGAGAGCCCAGACAGAGCCCAGGGCCCTGGTGAGGGCCACTGTGGGTACATGGGTGGTGGGATGCAGCCCGCTCCAAGTGCTGTCCTACCTCTCTTTGGCCACCACTTGACTCTATAGGGAACATATGGGAAAGCAGGCATTTCTGGCCCAGCAAAATCACCTATTTTGATTCCTGGTGTAGCACTGAAGTTCAGCCTCGGGTAAGAGTCTCACTGATTTTTAAAGAACAGCAACAGCCCCCCTTTGGTTTTGATGTGTGAGGGGCGGATTTATGGGGACAGAGTTAAGGAGAGAAGGGCATGGGAGCCCCCCTCATTCGTACCTCAGTTGAGAGGCTGTGCCTCAGGAAAACCTTCCCCATCTCTTCCTCCCCAGCTCCCCATATGCGGGCACAGCTGCCCTCCATGCCTGTTACTCCACTTGCACTGCACCCCAGGGTCCGTGCTCTCTGACTGGTGGGAGACTCCAAAATTTGTTTTCACACACTTTATTTTGGGACTCATCTGAAAGATAGGGCAGTTGAAGCCCCTCTGCCTTGTGTGCTATAGCCAGAACACAAAGGGTACCACCAGTGAGCCCTGAATGAGCAGGACTCCCCTGCCACTCCGAACTGGGGGCCAAGTTCCTGGGCGGGGGCCTCACCATAAAAATGCTCTCCACAGCCTCATCCCGAGCAACTGCAACAATCTGGGGCCATCTGCAGATTTGCCACTTCACTGCTCACCTCTTTCCAGATCATTAAGGCATGCATTAAACACCATCGGCCTTCTTAACAAATTCGCAAATCCCTCCTACAGCTATCCTGACAAAAATGATCCCAGCTCCTTATTTTCTGCCTCTGTTTCTGTTTTGCCATGCTTTCCCTCATGTGATGGAGCAATCTCCCAGTCATGATTATGCAAGGTGTGTTAGTAATCAGGATCCCTCACGTCCTTTGCAGAATCAGGGCTTGGATTTCTTCAGGAGCCTTTGAGGAGGAGTCGGTGCTGCTGCTGCACTTGCCACCTTCCCGGCCGTGCTGCAAGGTTGCTCTCTTTGCCGTACGTGTCAAGGTCATGCCACGCAACTCTTCTAGAGGCATGGGAGAGGCATCCGAGGAAGTTCTCCCATTGCTGCTGGTCTGCTTTGCGGCTTTTTGCAGGAAGCTGTGCTGCACCTGCAATCTGGGATAGGCAGAACCTGGAAAGAAAAGATATAAACAGCAAAACTAGAGCCACTGCCACACTGGGCAATTAGTTTTATTTATACAAACATCCCTCCCCCACTGTAGCTTTTTGCTTCCCTGGTGCATATTCATTTTTCTTCCTCCACTCTTCTTCTCAGTACATTGTGGGGCCACGAGTTTCACGTCCACTGCCTTTTGCTGTGGCTGTCCATCAGTCCTGCCAGCTCAAATGCCCTTGTGCTGGGGCAGGCTGCTTGCTGGGTCAGCACAAGTGTGATGCCTTCATACACCAGCCTTGTGGTATAGCAATGGGGATAGCTGAGGCAGGCGTGCAATGGAGGGTCTGCATTACGCACACTGGGTTTCTGCCCCCGCCGCCACTTTTCAGTGGCCAGTCCCGTGCTTGCTGCAAGGGACAGGTAGCTTATTAAACTGCTCGCTGTGCTATGCAGCCACAGGCTCGCAGCCTTCCCACTCAGCAAGGCCATCACCGTCATGCTGGTTTTGTTTGGCACCTCAAGCCATTCCTCCTCCCCAGTGATGGAGGAGAACCTGTTGGGAAACCTTCCCTGGTACAAAACCACGCTTTCCAAAAATGCACCGTGGGATACAGCCCTGAGGAGGCAGAAGAGCCTAAAGCCAGCCTCAGATTATGGCTTTCCTTTCCACTAGCTGTTTTAAAGAGTCACGCAACCCCAGACAGAGGGTTTGTACTTCAACACACAGGAGGGATGGCGTCTGCATCCTCCTCTGCCTTTTCTGGTTGCCAGCGCAGAGGCCTAGCAGCCCCACAGCCAGCTGGGGCATTGCTTTGTTCCAGATCTCAGCCGTGTGCCCAGAGATAGGCAAAGCACAATCCCTCCTCCCAGCATCCAGCCGCCCCGAGGAGCCAGTGTTAGGGGGGGCAGGAGGCAAAAAAGCCGTCACCGGCTGCAGGACCAGGACGCAAAAAAGCTGTCACCAGCTGCAGGAGCTGCCTCCTGGGGCGGTGGGGAGCGCAGAGCCCTGGCTGCAGGTCTTTGCTGGAGGAGGGGATACTTGCAGCCCCGGGGCATCAGGGTGCAGAGGACTCTCCAGCCCAACTGCACTGTATTTTTTTTGGATGCACCAAATGGAAAATATTAGCCTATAGACAAAACAGATGCTGTGAGGAGGAGCATGGGGCAGCACGACTGGTGCAGGAGCCGGGGCTGGAGCAGTACGCTCCCCGGAGGGCCAAGCTATGCCAGCTATGGGCTGTCAGGGAGCTGTGCCGGCACCATCCTCACCCATCCTGTGCTGGGAATAGCTTTTACTGCTGCGAGTCACCTGGGCATGCTTCATGGAAAAGTTTAAAGGTGAAAAGTCCTCTTCGCCTTCCCACCATCTGCCCTGGAGGTCAGGGAAGGGTTCAGTGTGCAGCTGCCTGCCTCTGCAGAGATAATCAGGAGGTGGCCAGCAATTGGCCTTGTGGTCTAAACATGGCCCTGTTTTATAACAAACATCCCTCTCGTTGTTGGAAGATCGTAACCGCAAAGCAGAAGGTGTAATGTGCAAGCGGCACAGGGCTTATCTCCCTGTGTGACAAATATAGAGCTGGAACCTGCACCATGCCTGAAGTGACAACCTAGTGCAGCCCTGCAGAAACACACGGGGGAAAATCATGACTAGGGCCATGCACCTTGGCTCAATTTTCCATAGTGCTTTTTGTCTCCCACTTAAAATAAACCTAAAACTCGCTAATTCAGAGCCTACTCTTCTCCATGCCATCTGCTTGCGACCCGGCATAGCTGACAGTACCTGGAGTCAGCTCTCCTGCCACCTGCTCCTGCTGGGTTTTCCTCCTCTGGCAATGCTATAACCTTCAGTTTGTAGCCTGCTCAAATGTGATTCATTATTAATTGGCTGTAAAAACAGGGCCACCGCAATGGACTTTTGGAGCTCCTCCCTCCTGCCTGTCTTCTTGCACGCCCCAGGCTGGCTGAGCAGGACGGGCAAAGCACAGCTCTGAGCTCAGCTGAGGAAAAGTGCGAAGGAGGGCCATGCTGCACGGCATCCCACAGCTCCCATCTCCGATTTCCTCTACAGATCCCCATCCAGATGCCAAAACTGGTGGAGGGTCCTTGGGAGGAGGTACCGCTTTAGGGGCAGCCTTGTTTCCACCTTGCAGGGGGGCACAGCCTCTCCCATGCCCTGGTTTTACCAAGCCAGACTCCATCCCACTCCCTACAAAGCCTGGTGCTCTCCACTTGCTGACCCATCCATATGCAGGCCAGAAGAGACCATCACCATAATCTGGTTTTATCTCCTCGCAACTCAGCTGTAAAGCTTCACCCAGTGGTTCCTGCACTGAGCTCATGAGCCCTGCCAGAGGTAGGTAGCACCTGGCTTTTCAGAGGTCCAGCCCCTATTCAAAGGCTTTGAACATTTTTTACAAAAATCTTTGGAATCTCTTCAAAAGGCTGTAAATAATCACTGTGAGACATGCAGATGGGAAATGAGGCTTTCTGTCCCCCGGCTCTCACATGGGGCACAGCCGTGGCACTGCAACCATCACTCCAAGCTGCTGTGCAGGCTGCATGCACAGCCCCGGTGGATACATGCCAGTCCCCGCGACAGACACTGTGCCTTCCAGCACAGCATTAGTGTGGGGCGTAAAGAAAACAAATCAGCAAAAAGCCCCAGAAGATCAGATCAGGATGTTTCCATGCTGCTCGTTTTGGGGAGGGGGGGAAAGCAGCAGCTCACCATCCCAAAGCACAACCCAGCCGGCGGGGCTGTCACGCAGGTACATGTGGTACGGTGCTCCGGGGAGCCCTCTCCAAACCCTGGGGACAGCAGCGGTGCCGTGCCCTGTCCCTGCGATGCGGGGTGCCTGCACAGCCAGCACCCCTGCTGCTGGTGCCACTGCCCTGCTGGGGGACCAGGGGCTGGAGCAAACCCTCTCCAGCTCTCCAGGAAGCGCTGGCCATCCAAAGCAAACCTAAAACCCAAGCTTTCCAGCTGGCCTCCTGTTTGTAGTCCTGGAGAGAGCTTTTGGGTACAAAAAACAATCACAAAATCCTAAAAATAACCCTGAACTTCTTCAGCGAGGCAGCTGTATTTTGAGAGATGTAGAATTTCATCAAACACTGAGGCCTCCTGCTGAAGCTGGGGAGGGGATGAAAGCTCCCTAACTCCTTTTCTCTGTCCTCACCTGAGCTGCCCTCCAGACCTGGGGTGTGTTTTTATCCGAGCACATTTCAGGATGCAATGTTTTTTCCATGACTCAGGCAGTGGGCTCATGCTTCACGTCCTGCTCGGCTGGGACAAGGACACGCAGCTGACATTGATGCCTTCTGCTCCTCCTGTGTCAGAGAGCACTACTTTGTTTCTCTTCCCAAGACCAGCCAGGGACATTTAAACAAGCAATGGACACTTTATGTTATTGAAATAATAAAAAATAAATAAAAGGACACTTTTGTTTTATAAACCTGAAGTTTTTGGTTTCGGCTCTCTGAGAGCATCCCTTCAGAACAAAGCAAATCTAGAAGAAACATGACAATGAGATATATTAGCAACTCGAACACTGTGCTCAATTTAATGCTATGTGTTATTGCAGGTGGGAAATGTTATTTCTGTTGGATATACAAAACCTTGCTCTTTTAACAGATTTATTCCTTCACTCCTCTCGCGCTTCTCTCCAATGGCAGGTCTTTGTGCTTTGTCTCCAGAGTCCAGGGCTCACTCGTCTCACCAGGGCCAATGTTGCTCAGCTCTGCTTGGGATGCTCTAAGTCCTGGGTGTACCCAGTGTTTCTGCCAGTCACCCACTGCTGCTCCAGCCCTGGTGCAAATGCCAGTTTCAGGAATAGAGACCTGCTTGCCTGGGCTGGAGCAAGCTTTTTCTTCAGAAAAAGCTGTCCTAAAGCTGGGGAAAGAATACTCATCCCTTCTTTTATGTTAGTAACTTTAAAAAGCATTAAAATAGAAGGCTTTCAGGGCAGAAAAATTCCCGGCATCAGGCTACCGATGCCACAGAAGGTGGTTTCGTTATGAGCAAGGGGTGTCAGGAAACAGATAATCCTTTTAACGAATACTCCAGTTACTGTCTTGAAACAATTCAGGTCTCTCACCTGCTGTGTGTGCGGAGGTGCACTGCCTCCAAATTCAGAGTTTCTTGGATTATGATATAGTGTCCAGTGGGGTTGCTGCCTGTGGAGAGCTGAGGATACCTGACCCGTACACCCTGTGTAAATATACACATGCACTCTTGGCAACATCTATCTTTATGGCCACAAAGTCCCATGAAAGCAGATGGTGCTGTAGTAAAACTACAATAATCAGAGTGATTTACAGACAGAGGCAACTCCAGCTCTCATTAAGAATAAATTAAGTAAAGAGACCCGAGACACAAGTGGCTCTCCGGCTCCAGGTGCTCCCGGCATCGCTGATGCCTGCGCCTGGGATGCTGCTGCAGCCCTGGGTAATGCTGGAGCCTGGGAACCCCAGATTTGCATTTACATATCAAATTTGAGCTGGAATGTGCACCCAGGCCTTCAGTCTGAGCCCACCTCTAACAGAAACCAAAGGGAAAAATGCTTTCCTTAGGTTTTAAAATCTTAAAGTTGAAGCTGAGCCCCGGTGCTAAGTGATACAGATGATCCTCCCTTGAAAGCTGGAGCCCAGCAGCTCTTTCCATGCCCCAAGTACGGCTGCCTTGTCAGCAGCCCCAAGCATCCCAAGCACTCAATGAAGTTGCTAAGGACAAATCTGGCCCCTTTCACCTGCCCTTTTGCCGTGGCCTCTGGGCAGGAGAATGGCCCGATGATCCAGCACAGGTAGGCCAGCAATGCATCCAGCATCCCCAGTCCCCTCCCACGGGAGGTCCCGAGGGGTCCGAGTCAAAGGCTTGAGTGACAGCGGGGATGCTGTGACTACACACGGGTACATCCCAGCCCACTGCTGCTTCTCATGTGGGTTGCCTTGGCGAGGCTGCCCAGGCTTTCTGCCCACAACCTCTTCTTCCTCTCCTCCTCCCAAAGCAAGCGGTGATCCCTTGGGTCCCTCCTGCTGGGAGCACGCACGGCCCCTCCACCAAGCTCCTGCTGCCCCTGGCTCTGCCAGCCCAGACACAGAGCCAACAGACGGAGGAGACAGCCAAGCCCCAGACATGGGCTATGCCATGCAACACCTTTACCTTTCCGGAGTGATTTTGAAATTACGGTCTCAGCCAGCCCTTGGCCAGACATGGCTGCCGTACCTGGAAAGATAAAGGGTAAAGTCCAGAGATTCACTTTTCCACCTCCGCTCCACAGGGCTCCCCGAGGGCTTGACAAGGCAGCGTGCCTCTCCTCGTGACCCCTTATGTGCCCTGAGGGACTCGCTTTGCGAGAAAGAGGGGGAGGAAGAAGGAAAATCCAAGATGCAGCACAACTAAAGCCACTGGGAACCTGATGAGCCAGCCGGCCCCTGGCTGGCCCACAAGCATCCTTGGGGACCTCCCCAGGGACAGCCCCCAGGGGCTCTTACAGGAAAGGCTCCGGGGAGCCTCTTCCCAGGCAGCACAGCCTTCCTTCCCTTTCCTTTCTTAGACTTTAATTTTTAGGAGTTTCACCTGTGTGGCTTAGTTTTTGTTCACGTTTTGTTCCTGCACAGTTTAATTTGCACCTCTAAAATTAAAACCAGCTTCCTTGCTGTTAGCAGGCAGCAGGTCTGAGCACCAAGCTATGAAGTTTTCTATTTTTTCTGTCCCTGTGAGCTTAGTCAAGCTCAGGGCTCCTTGTAGCCTTGGTGTTTCTCAGCCCAGAGCTACAGGAATGGGGAGCTGCAGCCATGCCAGAAAGTTTTCATGAAATGTTTTTTTTTTAAGTGTCATCAAGCTGCACAATGAAATGGCATTGAAAGATGCCAGATGAGAAACTCTGAAATTCATATTTAATTTGGTTTTTTTAAATGTGCCATTAACCATTGCTGCTCATGATATTCACAAGGAGCAAAATATTCCATTGCAAAGCACATGCCACCTTACTCCTCCTGAAGTGGGGAAAAAAGGGCCAGAGCAAGTTAGAAGCCCTGTGACAAATGTGTGCAACATATTCTAGAGTATCTTGCAATCTGCAAAGCATTCATTAGCATACAATTACTCCCTGCAGCCTTCATGCGTGGCCCAGATGTAAAACTACTCGGGCCTCCCCGAAGCGTGGGACTCATGTAGCTCAGGGGGAAACTGCCCCGCTCAGCCGACGGGCTCAGCACGCACCACGTCCCTTCAGCTTCTGCCTTTGCAATGTCTAATTCCACAAGGCAAAGCTGGCCGAGGTGATTCACTCGGGAGGAATGTCAAAACAGCTCAGCAGGCTGCAAGAACAGAAAACAGCCGTCCTGGGCGGCCAGGCCCTGCCAGCCCCTACCCAGTGGTCTGAGCAGATGTCTAGGGAGGGAGTAAGGGAAGTGCAGGCATGCGACCGGTCTGCCCAGGGCAATCCCAGCCGGTGGCTCAGGGACGTCACCTGCTTGAGGTGACGTCCATGTGTTTAGCAGCCCTTGAAGGATTTTGCTTTCTTGAATTTGTCTAGCTGCTTTCTGACCCCTTACAAAGCTCCCGGCACCCACACCACCCTGTGCCAACAATCTCAAAGGGCAACTGAGTGCTGAAATGCCTTTTTTTCCCTTGCTTCTTTTAAACCTGTTGCTTAATACATTTACATTATGACTTTAAGCCTGGTGAGAAGGAATTAAAATCCCTTCCCATTCCCCTTTCTTTCACGGACCTCTCACATAGTCACCCTTGCCCTGCAGCCATCTCTCTTCCAGGCCGATACACCCCAGCCTATCCAGCCCATCCTCCTGCAGAAGCTGTTCCCTACATTTGCCTGCCTTTTTTTGCTCAGCAGTGCAGTGCTAGCCATGTTGATACACCTGAGGCACCTCACAGTGATGCAACGGAAATACAGGTAGAAAGAGCCACATCAGCGTGATGCTCTGTCTGAAGTCACCACGCCGTGCACAGCATTGCACTGCACACGGAAAGTCTCACTGTTTTCCTTTTGATGCACGCTCAGCCACAGGGATGCTGCTGCTGGACATGCCCGTGAGTACGTTGGCAGGCTCAGGAGCAATGGCAGAGAAAAGCTCTTACTTCACATCCTGGGCAAAGGATGCTTCTCCCCGGGAGATAAAATAGGCTGGAGGAGGGTGGGTGCAGCAATTCCCTCTCATGGGGAGAAGAGCGAGCACTCCCCTGCTGTTCCTGAGCTCATCAGCGTATTTCAATTTACTTTAATTACTGCCTTTACCTCCTGCCTTTGCGGAGCTGCCCACCCCTCACTGCTTGAGTGAGGAATGATATTTTACCATCATTAATCCAGGCAGGCTGGCAATATCCCATATGTTTTCATATCTGCCTGGCTTTAAATGGGGACCAGCTGTGAAGTACATTGAGGACCAAACCCATACACAGTTTATCCCGTACTCCTCTGTGTCTGCCAATGTTGGGGACCAGCCTTGATCAATTTTCTCTGCTGCAGGTTGTGTCCCAGCACGACCACGTCCCGCCTCTCACTATTTTGTGCTCTTTCTGGCCGTTCACTTGATGGGAAGCTGAACAAAACCATTACAAAAGGAGGCTACGGCAAAATTTGTGCTGACATTTGCTGGCATTGTCCTTATTTTCTGGTAAGTCAAATGTGGAATGTGTCTGATATTTATCAGACAAAAAATGTCACCTCCTACCCCTTCCTGCTGATATATTAAAAGAAAAAAGAAAAGCAGTCTGGAAGCTTTCAATGCCCTGTATTCTTCCACCAAAGACACTCACAGCTGCCTAAATGCTTAAGCACAGATGTGCAGCATGCACCCCAAGGAGGAGATTACAGCATCTTCAGGAGCTCCTTCCTCCCGCTGGATTACTTTTAAAGCATGCAACGTGCTTCTCATCTTTGCAGCCTCACACCTGATGTTCTGGGAATTGCCTGGCCATGACGCTTGTACCACTGTGGACCTTTTGCACCCCCACAGTCACCCACATGAAAGTGATAAGTGTGAAGGGCTGCGTGTCTCCCTGTCCTTGGTCAATTCTGCCTCCCGCTGCCCTCCTGTTATGAAAAATATCACATCAGTGACTCCTTCTTGGATGGAAAAACCCAACCTGAACACTGGTCCCTCTTTCTCTTTATGTGTCTTCTCCCCTTTCCCATTCCTGTCCCATTGTAAAATACTTTGGGAAAGAAGCCTGTTGACATGAACAGTGTGAACCATAGCCACGGTTTCTGTGATTGCAGATGCATGGATGTACGGGTGTATGTTGTGTGCGCACGTGCGCTTTCATGTGTAAGTATGCGTATATGCAAACATGCGAGTTGATCAAAGTATTGCACCTGTATATTTATCATTTATTATAATGCATGGCATTTAAAAAGATAGCACAGCAGGTGTAATATGTAATGCAAATGTCATATGCAAATAATTTACTTAGTGTCACAGCAAGAGTAATGGAAGACATGAAATCTGACTCTCAGCAAATCTGCTGGGTTTACATTTTACATTACATACTCACTCCATTTGCTGGGAATGGCACAAGGAAAATAGCTGTCAGTAATACTTTGTGTGGAAGCAGATGCAACATGCAGAACTGCGAGCAGGCTGATGCAGTACCTTTTATTACCCAGATTAAGGATGGCAGGCAATTTATTTGCTAAAGGCCAACAGCAAATAATCTTTTCCCTGTGAAATGAATTTAGGCAGCTTGAGGTGGGGCCAGAAAGCAATTAAGTATACTATTAAAGCAGTGCAGGAGATTGTAATCATACAAATGTATATTATGTACATACATATACAGAAAGGCAAATAAGTCTGCAGCCATCTTTGGAACCAATATTCAAGTCTGAAATGCAATAAGGCTGGAAATGAAATGCTTATCTTCCTTTGTTAATGTGTAATCTTTGCCTTTAATCAGCTGCATTAATTATTCCATTGCACTGAGTTTTTACATTTCTGAAAAGCAGAAAAGTTAATTTTGTTGTGGTTCATGGCTTTTCAGGCTTACCTGGGGTTGAGCAGCAGGGAAGAAGGCAGGCTGGCTACTGACTGCCTCCGTCCCCTTGCAGGCACCCTGCTAACAGGCTCCTCACCTCCCGCTCCGGGCTGAGCCCTTCTGCCCACCGGGGCAACGAGATTCCCGCAGCACCTGGTGACAGTGGGATACTCCACGCTGGATGTTGTCTGTTGTCAAGGAGATGAAGTATCTAGACTATGAGGCCAAGCAATAGCATGATAGACATTCAAGGAAATACATGCAGCTTTTAAGAAAAAAATCACCAGAAATCTTCTGCAGTATATAGAAGGGTTTTGCCCCCTTTACTTAGAGGTCTGGTTTGTATAGTAAGAAGGCAAAACAGTAGATGTTTCATTTGGCTGTAACAGAGACACAGATTGAGACATGCTATGTCCATACAAATTGTTAATAAATATATGATGGGAGCATGTTTTCCTCTATCGTAAGAACAAGAGCTACAAAAAAGCCTGATTAAGTACTCTCCATTCATGACATCTGAGTACAAAAGGTAATCCCTGCTCCCACTGAGGACGTGGCAGTTGTGGGCACAAACCACCAGCTGAGCAAAAGGTCAACAGGACTTGGGGCCAGGGGTACCACATCTGGTCCAGGGATGCACCTCAAAAATCTTTCAGCTCCCCCTTCCACACCCCACCAGCCCCTGGTAACCTCCCCAATTCCGTGGAGGCAGCATGAGCTATGGCAAGAAAAATTGTTACCCTTTGGCTAAGGAGGGTAAAACAAGGATTCCTAAGACATTTGTTTTTCCCTTGTGGAATAGCTGATATCCAAACACAGATGTTGCTCTGTTGAGACCTCTTCACCGCTCTGAGGCATCAGCGCCTCCGCTGAGCCCATATTGCTGCTGCCATCATAGGCAACGCAGGGGGTGAGCTGCGACTGCCAGATGTAAATGCATAAACTGCTACAGCTCAAATTAAAAAGTTGATTTCCTTCTTCTGGGGCTGTAAAAAACAGTGGTATAAACTGAGGTCAGCTCAGGAAAACTGAGTCACCATCTTTCCCCCCTTCCCCTTTGGACAGAAAGACTGGTTTCCCCAGTTGTTTTCAACACCAAGCACGCAGGCTCGTCTCCTTTCTTATTTGTAATTAATTGACTGGAAAAGACCCTTACCCTTCCTCTGATAGCCAGGTATGTGGGCAGACCTGTCATGGGATGCCAGTGCTGTACATCTCTATCAGCGCACACTGAGTCTGTCTTCTCGTTTGGTGGGACCTACTGCAACCAAACCGGGAAAAGAGCTGGCAGGCACCACGCAAGGGGCCAGGGCTTCAAACAGCATCAGGCTTGAGTAGGTAATAATTTGGGAAGCATCACTGTGTATCTTCTCCTCACTCATCCTATGCAGACCTGATCAAAAATGTTCTGACCAAACATTCTTCTATTAGAGATTGCCTTTTTACGCAAATTAAAATGCCCTGTGGACTGATTTTGAAAAAATTACGCTTTTCTTTGTTTAAGCAAAGTGCTCTGATCTTATTAAAATGTCGCAGATCTGTTATTTTATTGAAAGTGTTTCAATTAAATCAAAATACACTTGTAAAATGAATTTTAATTCCAGGGGATATTTCAAAATTTGTCATTTACTTTTGGATTAGGAGTGGAATAAAATGAGGAAACTACAAGAATGGAAATTATCCAGGTAATTTCTATATAAGCTGACACAACTCTCACATTAACTGCTTCAGGGCTCTATTGCAGGACAGGGTTAAGATTCAAACTAGTAAAGTGAGATAAGATACAGGCCAAATAATGCAACAGCTGACACAGTGCTCTAAGAACTAAAGGAGGTCACTAAAAATGATGCCAATCCACCCTGGTTTATATAAAATGTACTTTTTCAAACTAACCGGACGCCTTTGATGAGATGATAAATTTTGCTAAAAGAGATGAAAAGCCTTGGACTTGGTACTGCATGACATTGGCTTAGAAACTAGAATGGCATGAAATCAATGTGTCAATATTAAATTAAATTAAGCAACTACAAGCTGCTTAGTGTCTACATCTTAAAATAAATTGTGAATAAGAATTATCTTCTCTTGTGTGCATTGAATGCAGGCCACTTCAGAGATCATTTATTTTGTCTCCATTACAGATGATATTTTTCATAACTTCTTAGAAGAAAACCTAATATCACCACTGATAATGCTTGTGGGTAACACAGATGCTGGTTGATATACCAGTAACAAAGAAAGGATATCACAGATCAGCATCACCTGGCAACCTGCACCTGAGCAAAAAATACTTGGTTCAGCAGAGCCAAGCATAAACCCATACATCTGAGGACCAGAGGATATTTTCAAGACAGATGACCCGTGCCCGCATGCGGCCTGTGAGGTTAACTGGTCCAGTAAGAGCCTTATTTGCAATTTAATGCCCTAGAAGATCCTGGCGGAGGCCCACAGGCATTTGTATCAGCCAGCCTGGACCAGTTCGACACTCAGATGCCTCCCGAGTTCTTTCTCCTCCTGTTTGTTGACCTGCCTGTTGCTCTGTTGAAGGCTCCTCGTAGTTGCAGAGCTCTCTGCTTCCAGTTTGGAGGCACTGCACACCCGATGGAGGTAGGACTGCAGTTATTTTCCACCTGAACATATGGCTTCCCGCACTCAGACTGCCCCTTGGGGACAAGGGACATAGGTGCTTGCCTGGCTCCTCCCTGGGGGCCAAGGGCAGAGTCCTGCCATCTTTGGGCTGATGCTGATTTGGGATCTCTAGGGGACTTGCTTTCAGGCACAAAACATCCTTCCTTCAAATGTTACAAATAAACCTTTGCCTTAATAGCCTCATATTTGTGTGCCACCTTTTATGTCCTCTCAGGATGTTACATGCCACATAAACTGTGAGAGGTCATTAAACTTAAAGTGAGAAAGTAATTAGCCCATATTTACACTGAGGGATGCAAATAAATTATGTTACTCAAATACCAGGCAGCCCTTTTTAAATATTGGCTACTATTCTAGCAAAATCCTCAGGTTCTAGAGATGACAGAAGACATTTTATTTAACGCAAACTCACCCAAATATTTGACTACACCCAGGTAACACCATCACCAGGCAAGAGGAGATCACCCTAACACCATCTGCAAAGCTGCACTGAGGGCATCGCTACAGGGACTCTTGCAGCTGCTACATCTCATAAGGGGAATAAAGAGCCACAGACCCTTGCCCATGAGCCCACCAGCTCTGGTCCCAGAGACTACGAGGTGCTAACATATGATGCAACAAAAATATATCCCCTATATCCTAGAGGGAACCTATTGCCAAAGCAGAGGAAGGATATTTAATCTGTTGTCCAATAAAGGCTGAGCGTCTGCTGCATCCCTCTTGTTGCTGACGTTATTGGGCTCCCTGCTTTGCCCAGCTCCTATTTTCATGAAGCTTGTAGGAACTTAATATCCTTGTGCCTTCCATTCCTCTGTCAAATTTGGCTGAGGCCGGCCAACGATTCCAACATAATAGTAGGGAATGCAAAGGGAGCTAGCGGCAGCATGATTGCATAGCTGTATTTCCTTACGAAGTAAGGCTAAAAATATCAGTGACCTTTCCGAGCTCTATTTTTCCATGGTTTGGAGCAGAGTTGTGAAATTTGGCAGGTGCAAGAGGCCTTTGGGGTGTGCCTTCTGCTGTTCCTGTGAAAATCTTCCCAAATTTGGGCTAGGTATAAGCCTTTGGAAAACAAGACCATATGTTACGATACATGTAAGAAGTTCAGTTATTCGGTGGAATTCCCCAATAATTTCATCCTCTCTGAGTCTTTTGCTACTTTCCTGCTCTGTGCCACTGCTTGGCTCTGGGGTCTCCATCCAGACACCCCCAGGTCCCAGTATGGATACTGAGATTGAAAGCAGGGGCACAGTTTCTTCAGAGCTCCCTCTTCTCACCCTGCTAACAACCACAGAGCAAGAGGATGCTCAGAGTGACCGTGTGAAGGGATGCGGACACGGAGCAGATGGTGGACCAAGGTGGCCCTGAGTCACCACATCCCGCAAAAGGCAGTGCCAGTGGACAGCCTCCCAAACCCATTCCCACTCAGAGACTGAGGTCTTGCCATTGTGTTTGCTCTCAGACAAAAGCTGTGTATAAGCCACATGCATTAATCTCCGGCATGCAAGTACACAAGCAAAATAATCCCAGTTACACAGTTTTGTCAGGCACATGGTCATGAGGAGGGAAGGTCTCAGTCTGAGATCTGCCTGTGCGGCCACAACAAAGAAGAGAGTGTTACACTTGACAAGAGATTAGTCATTTGCTTACAGTTTAATTAAGCCTCTGAGAAATTGTTGGCTGACCCTGTTTTCTGGCTGGACAGGTAAGAGTGGCTTTGAGCCGTGCCCATGGGATATCTACCTCACTGAACTGGAGGGGCGAGCGATGGCAGAATGTGGTTCAATGACTCCCTCCTGAGTGAAGGATGCTTCTGCAGACAGCAAACAAGTGCTTTTTGTTTACTCCTGATTTACAAAGGCTTGGTTTAAGGGTGGGTGATTTTGAGGCAGAGGATGAGCTTTGAGGTTCTCCATCCCTCCAGGCTCCATCCTGCTTCTCCCCCAGCACTGTGTGTCCTGCTGACCTGCCTGGGCCACCCTGGGAGCGGATGATGCAGACCGGTGAGTGGAAGAAGAACACCCAGTGGCTGGGTTTAACCAGGGGGATTACTCGGCCTGGAGCAGATTAATGTGGACACACCTGATCCCCGAGGGACCCGGCAAAGCTTGTCACAGTCACGAATACCGGGAGTGACAGGGGAGGTTGTAGGTGGCTGGCAGACAGTGATGGAGGGAAAGCTGATGAGGAATTGAATGAGAATTGGGATTGCTTGGACAGAAAAGAATGAAATTGGACTGAAAGGTAAGGGAGAGACAAGATGGGGAAATGGGAAAATACTGTATTTGGTAGTGGCTATCAAATAGGCTTTCTATCCTATGCACCAATGATGGCAAGAGTCCCACAGAAAAATTAGATTTGGATTAATGCGCATTCAATTACATTAGTAATTAAAGTCTGTGCATTGTAGGGGCTGTTCAATTAAAGTTGCACAACCAATGTCCTTTTTAACAGCTCTTAATTTCCAAGGGGCTGACTTTGCGATGGTGCCCTGCCAGCACTGTTTTCTTGACTGAACTCTAATCCTCCAAGAGCGGTACGGCACCAGGTGATTCATGTCAAAGATCTCTGCGCACAAACCGGTACAGAAGTCACGAAGCCAGGCAGAGCTGGAGCAGGTGTTAGAGGAGTCATTAGCAAAGGGGGTGGCTATTCTCATGCAATACCTTCACCGCGTTCTCCAGGCCCCACTCCTGAAGATGTCCACTTGTGGGTAAAACTCCACTTGAGCCTGGAGTGACTCCAGTGAGGGGTGACAGGCTCTGCTAGCGCTGCTGGCAGTTTGTTAAGGCAGAGCCCTTGCACATCACCCGGACAAGCTGCTGCAGCAGCCTGGGAGCACCCCAGCACAGGGAAACAGGAGGATTGCAACACCCTCAGCCCCACCGCTAAGGCCCTCAGAGCCCATCTGTCAGAGCCCCGGGTGTTAGCAGGATCAGAGCCGACTATCCTTAGTAAGCAGGTGAAGAATTTACTTCTGAGATTAAGGTTGGCCTTGCGGTGCAGACAGGTACCTGCAGTTGGACATTTAAGCCCCAGCTGTAACGTGGACGTGGGACAAGCCTTGCGCTTCTCACGCAGGGACTGTCTCCATCTCGCAGCGTGTCCTGGGGCCGTGGTCCTACTGAGCTGATGAGTTATCCCCGCGGGGCTCTGCCCAGGGTCCTCAGCCCCTGGTCCCCACGGGGACAACCCGTCAGATCCTGGACCCCCTGCAGATGTCTCCACAGCACACTGAATTGGGCTATGGCACTGGCATGCATCTGCCACCCATCTCTCCATGCCCCACTTCAGGTTGCAGATTGCATCCTAGTAAAAAGGCTGTTTCATAAAAGACTCTCTATCCTATTTGCAATAATGCAAAGCCCTTCTCCTCCTGTTCATGGCTGCGTAACAGCCCTCGTGGCAAATGCATCAGTTGCTTATGCGGGAGAGAAATCCCAGCAAGGCTGAATGCAAATTTAACTAAGCCAAATGGCATATGAGTTTTCCAGGGACCACTGGCAGGGCCTCACTGATTTTCAGAAATATCTATTCTTTTAATAGCCAATGGACACGTTCATTGGATACCTCTTTTTAAAGAGATGAAATAGACTCTGAATAACTGAAATGACCAATATGTCAGTCCTTAGCAGACAAAACTTAGGTGCAGTCACTGGGAATTTTCCCATGTCAGAATGAGGCAAAGGCTGCAATGTTTGACTTGTGTAATGCTGAGGACCCCCAGTTAGCCACCTTGCTCTCTTCCTGGTGATGAGTGAGGAATTACCCACAGATCACAAAAATACAAAATAATCACATTTTCCCCAGACCTTTCTTAGCTAAACTGCCTTATTACCTACCTGGTTTCATCTGAAAAAATATTAAACTTGGGAGTGGCTGAGAGGAGAGTCTTGCTGCCACCTTGCAAATCTCAGCACAGTTCAGCTCTCCTTCTTTTGAGGAAATGCTGTAAAGATTTCATGGTTGATTGTCAGCAAAATTTACCTGGGCAGGTCCTAACACTGAGGACAATCTATTATATATATGCATATAATTGAATTTGGTTAAGAGTCTGAACGAATTTTTAGGCAGATGGCAAACTGGGCAGTAAACAGGAGGGAAAACTAGGCAGATACAACCCTAATCCTGTTATATGTAGGTTATACCTACTAGGGACTGCGTGTTTCTCTGGGTCTGCAACGTCTTCTCGGGTTGAGAGTGGCAAGGGCACAATCACCAAAGTCTGATGCTCTCAAGCCAGGGCCTGGTAGTCTCATGGCAGAGACATGCTTTCCACTGCTTTCCACACCACTGCCAGGGTGAGCTGGGCCAAAGGGACCCAGGGAGACACTCGATCAGTTTTGCTGGGGTCTTCAGTGAGAATAGGGTTGGGTCATCACCCACCATCCCCTCTGACCATGTGCTGTGCCCATCCACTCTTTGTCTGCTGTCTAATGCTTTGCAACCCAAAGAGCAGGCTAATATTTTAACAGATGTAGACCGCCTCCTTCCCCAATCCCCTTATAGGAAGAGTTCATTGGAAGGTTAATAGGATGCTGAGAAGACAGACTGATTAAAATTAAATTAATCCAAATTAAATTAGGGGAAAGTCAAGTAACCCAGTCAGTTCATAAGAATTCATAGCAAAAGTATTAAAAAGAAGATGTTCAGACTGTAAGGAAACAAAGGACCTGGACCTGGGAGTGTTCTTGCCCAGGCATCACCCAGCTGGATTCAGCTGCGGAGTTTGCACGGCTTGTAAGACCAGTCTCAGGAGCAGCCAGGAACATGCCATGCTTGCTCATCAGCCCTGCCGTATACCTAGCTGGCTCTGGGACAGCCTGCAGACTTCCCGGGGGACAGCGTGGCTGGGAGTGCCTGCTGGTGGGACCTGTCACACAGCCATACAGGAGGCCACAGGCTCTGCCCGGCACCCCGCAGCATCCCGTCCCGACGACCAGGCAGGCCGAGACCGCAGCATGCAGGAGGTGATACGTGCCAGGAAGCAGGCAACACAGAGGCAGTGGGTATTACTGTACTCCTTGCCTTCATCTACACTGCCCCAGAAGTGTGACCACTTCCACACGTAGCATCCATTGCGCAGGAGGGTTTGCAAGATCTGGGTCGCAGCCCGAAAGGTCTTCAAGGACTCCCAAGCATCTTTGAGAAAGCACTTAGCACAAGTAAGGGTGTTTTAAAGTAATAATAATAACAATCAGGAGAGCTACATTAATCTCTAATGCTATTAAAGTGATTTCATAAAACAACAAAGCTCTCCACAGATATGTCTAAGTTATCCACTCCTCCATCCTAGGGATTCATATGGTCATCTGCTTTCACATGCAGCAAGGCAAGGTTTTTTTCTCAGCATGCAAACTTAGGAGAAAAATTGCTTCAGAATCAAAGGGTCATAAAATATTAACTAACCTAAAGAGCACAGAGCCACAGATCCTGTAGTTCAATATGTAACACCTTTAATATACACATACCCAATTTTACCTTCATTTCAAGGCATCTGTATTTGCATTTGTGTCTGGATTTTTGCTCTTTTGTTCTTACTCTACAAACTAAGAGAAGCCCTTTAAACTCCATAGTGTGCAATACCTCCTTCTAAGGAGGCAATCATCTCATCACAAGGTGAAACAATATATATGTAAATGTACATTGATACATAAAAACTGAAATAAGACATTAACATCTACATTTTGATGCACTAATTTGGGCCTAGTTATGTTGACACAGATGGAGTGAATTATTGGAGGAGAAAAAGCACATCTGTTAAATGTTACTGTTTAATTAAGCCATTAGCAACTAAAAGACAAGAGCCTTTAAATTACAGCGTTTTATATTTATCTCAGCTCATGGTACTTGTGTGGCTCCTGTAGCACTTGGAGCACATTGCAATCTTCAACGCAATCGGTGTAACGACCCCCCTGTGAAAGAGACAAAAAAAGTGCCACTTGCAGATGGGGGGTTGAGCTGTTTGGCCACCGGCCTCCTAGGAAGTTCAGAGAACACCCAGTGGTCTGAGGTTAACATCGCACCACTGACTTGTTTTGTTAAATGGTGTAGCAAAGCCTCACAGGTCCTCTAACGAAATCTTCATCTGAAGAGGATCATCCTTAAAACTATTAGTCATTGCACAGTGAGGGCTTTGCACCCCAACATTTGTGCACACCCAGTCATGGAGTTCTGGATGTACAAAATTTGCTATCTCAGTGCCAAGCTCCGTGCATGCAGCCTAAAAAATTGGCAATAATTCTTTACTACAGCCGCAGGCTCTCTCTGGAAATCTTATTCTCCTGCTGAACTTTATAGGGCATAAATTTCCTAGATGGAGGGAAATTTCTTCCTGTGAGAGGGGACAAAATGTCTCTGTGAGACACCTTACCAATGGATTTACTACAACACAGGGGGAAGAAGTGTAATCTTGTATTCCCATAAGCCTGCAAATTCACCAGGGAAGAGTCCACCGTCACCCCTGAGGATGGAGAGGTCAGCTGCAAGCCTGTTCTGCATTGCTTATCTCCCGCCATCCTTGCGCTGTTCCCACCTGCGAAAGGGATGCCAGAATCAGCAGCTCTTGCTCCTGGCCTCAATCCTGCCTTCCTGTGTCGCAAGCAAGGCATTAGAAAGGTGAATGAACACAAAATAAAGGAAGCTCTTCGTCCCGTGCTGATGTGGCAGGGACGGGGTGCTGTTCAAGGAGAGCAACCCAGGCCTTGGAAGTGCTGTGAGAAGCTAGCAGCTCTGCTCTTCCCCCTCTTATTCAGACAACTGTCTAGCAGCCTGGGTGATGTCTCTGCAGGTTTCCACACACGGGGAGGTGTTTACTGGAGCCAGGACTTGCCCTGCCAAGTGTCCCACCAAACACCTGCCCCCTTTTTAAGCTGCATTTACTAGGGAAATAAAGACTCTGGCAGTCTCTCAATTTCTACTCCATGTTCTTCCCCTCTTACTCCTGTAACAGCTTTTGCATCCTTTGCCCAGTTTTTTACAGAGGTCTAGACAGCTTAGAGATGTTAAGCATCCAGAAGCAGTGCAAAACGAGACATCCACAATGAAGAAAGAGACCCTTTTAGTGGCTTTAGGGTAGAAGAGGTGAACACCATTAGCCTTATCTTTGCCCAGGAACGCAGGCTTCCTTGGTTCTGCTGCCCAAGCAATGCCTGGTGACTGTTGTGATGGCGAACATTAATGTCATAAGCAGTGCCATAAACAGCTCATTTAACTTTTCTGTGCCATTTACACCATCACTGCCACCAAAGTGACACATGATAAATGAAAGTAAGAAATGTTTTCAGCTTTAAAAATAGAAATGTTTTTCACTTTGCTGCAGGAGGAAGGCCTGACTCTGCTCTCACTTACGCTGGCATAAAACAAAATTAGCTACAGAGAAATGAATGGAGTTACATCTATCAAAAACTGCACAAGTGACAGCAGAACTGACCTCTTTTCTTTTAAACTTCTTCCTACTTGATACTGTATGAACATCTTACATCATTGATGCAGTAATCTTTCAGGGCTGACTCCTGCCCTTCAAATCAGAGCCAATGCCATTCAGGAACTAACACGGATACAGCTCAGAGTGGAAAACCAGTCTTGGTGAAGACCCTTGCCATACCAGAACCGATCCCCGTGCCAGCTCGAGGGGCCAGCACAGAGCAATGTGAAGTGCCTCCACGGTGGGCCAGCATTTGCTTTTCCTATGCTAGAAAATGTTAAAGCACAGCACAGGCGCTGGCAGCAGGGAAGGTGCTCATGGGGCTCTCCAAGGAGCCTCCTTGCTGGCAAGAGGAGAAACACGGACAGACTCCTGATGGTGCCCCATTCAGCTGTCCTTGTCCAAAGCCATTGACTTTGGCCAGGCGGGATCAAGCCTCCGTGGGACCTAAGCAGGCTGGCAGAATACACGGAAACTTCCCGAGGGATGTGCCAGAGAAAGGAGGTGGCATATCCCTCCTAATGAAAGCAGCGTCTCAAAGACAATAAACCCCTTCTCCCAGGGAGCTGGATCCCAGTGCTCTACTGTCTGAGGTGGCAGCGATTTGAAAACTAAGCAGAAGCCTTGCTGCTATCCCAGAATACTGCATTAAATAATTGAAAAATGAATAATTAAATTAAAAGAGGATTATTTCCCACAGGCAAGCAGAAAATTGCTGCCTGCAGGACAAAGGATGATGGCAACACTTCATTTTCTGCAGTTCTCAGCAGTCAGCAGCGAGATGATGTGAATAACATCCACAGTGGGCAGGAAGAGCCCCCCTGAATCATGTTGGGTTTTTGGCTCCCAGTTTATCCCTAAATTGTCTATTGCCAAATGCAAGAATAGTGATTTCTGAAGAACAAGGAAGCAAATCAGGAAATATGAGACATTCCCTTTTTCATGAATGTCACCCTTGGGGTGTGGGGGTATCTATTTACGTACAGATACATGAGGGATTTGCACAGATCAGTCCCGTTGACTCACGGTTAGCTGCTATACATATTTGTAGGATACATTTCTATGTTTAGTCCTCTACATTTATTTTATTGCTGGATATGAAGAGACGTGCACACGTACTTTGTTCTGACACTTTATAAGAAAAGTATTTAATAGCACTATTATTTTTTCCCCTAAGATGTATATATCTGTTTGAACAGACGACGCATTGTAAGAGTCTGTATTTCTCACGAACTGTAATTAAAAATGAACAACTCTCCACATAGGATAACAATACCATAATATACTTGCTCCTCTCACAGAAATTTAAACAAGTCGGCATGCTGAGTGAATAATGATCCTACATTTATGCAGCACTTATTTTCCCTGAGTAGCTGCAAGCCCTTGGTACACCGATGCCCAGGCTGTATGAAGCACTACAACAGGGTCTGAACACATCCAGCAGGGAATAAATTGTACTCTTCAACCCTTCTACCCTCCCAGCACCTCAATCTCTCCTTGCCCTGTAAAATCTCTCACCCAATCACCCCAGCCCTTCATTGTCCCATTCTCTTCTTTCTGCCTTTCAGATCTGGAAGCCCTCTTTTTCTTCTCTGTGTAAGGCTGCTTCTCACAGCCCTCCTAAACCCCTCCCCAAAACTCATATTTCTCCAGTGAAGCAATTTCTTCGCTCACCGCATCAGTGTTGCCTATACAAGGTCAGGGTACTTTGCCAAGAACTGTGACATTTTCCTTAAGCCCATCTTCTCGTCCCTCTCTGTCCAGAAACTTAATAGTCCCCAACACGGTGGTTGTAGTTGTGACTGAGCTGTCACAAACGAGACGGCCGTGGTGGCATCACGGGATTCAGAAACACACACAGCATCGGGAGGGGTAAGGCTTCAGCCCTGTTAGTCCTCCTTCCTCCCTCCACTAGCAGAGCAGATCCATACTCATCATCACATCACACCTTATATATCTGAAAACTGTGACCCTGTGCAGGAGCCCAGAGTTTCAACAGCAGATTTCTCATTCTCCCCACCCTGTGCCAAAGCAGATGGGCAGAGGAAGCTTGGCAAGTAAACAGCATGCCTGACATTACAGAGCAAGGCTGCAGCAGAACAATTTCTGGATGCCAACCCAGGGCCCCAGTCCCAAAACCAGCCCTTTCCTTCTGGACACCTATCACGTAGGTATGTGTCCAAAATGTTTCGCTCACCTATTCAAATTGTAGCTGCCTGTGAGGCAAATCCTTGCACCAGGTTGAGCACTGAGATCCATCACAGCAACTGGGGAGCTGCCTTCACCTCTATGGAGAGTATGCCTGCAGGCTGTGGCATAAGAGAGGACATCTTTTGTGGGATGTGGCTTTTGAGTATGGGAGCAATCAACCAACATTGGAGCCCAGAGCCAGAAGGGCCAAGCTAGGGGAAAGGCAGGGTGAGGCCCTGGCTGGCCATACAGGCAGCTCCATTGCCTTCCTCCTACAAAGGTCCAGCAAACCGAGGCTGACTCTCAGCACAGAAGGAGCAGAGAGCAGCACAGCAATTTCCCCCTCCATGTAAAACCATGAATAGGCAGCACAGTGGAAGCTAGTGGAGGAGGGATTTCAGCCTGTACCTTTTCATTAGACCACCCTTACGTTTGGTAAATGAATCTCCAGTCCTTTTAAAAATGGCTTTGCTCTGATGCGTTCCAGGGCCCATCATCACCGATCCAAGAATAACATTTGCACACACAGTATTTCAAACTTAGTATTCATGCGGTACCTGGCACCAAGGGTCCTTTCTCTGCCTATGCAGCTATTCCCTTATCTCAGCCTATCTAACAGCCGCAGGAACACAGTGGGTGACATTCGCTCCTGTCCATCTAAACCAGTGCAAAGCATCTTTGTCCTGCTCAGTTCCAGTCCCAGCTCCCTCCACTGCTCTGGCATGGGCTAAAACTGCCTGAGGGATACTCTCATCTCAGCCATCTGGCAGTGGTCCCCGAGGGATGGTCCTCCAGCTCCGAACTGTCAGCTTGCTGCCAGCTGAGTGCTCCTCACTGCTGGAACAACTCCCAGCCAGCCGGCCACCGCCAGCCTCCAGCCTCTCCTCCCAACAGCGCAGAAGAAAGGAACCAGTTCAGGGATGGGGGAGGAGGCAACTGAGCTTGGACCCTCCAGAGAGGCGTTTGCTTTCCCTCACTCGCCAGGAAACACTAAAGTCCAGGTTTTGTGAAGGTGTGTCAACCCCCGTCATTTAATGAGTTAGCACTGGCCCTTTTCATCTTTGAATCTCTTCACCATCAGCTGGCCATGGTCTCCTCTCAGTAAGCACCAGGCAACCGTGCTGGAACCAGTGGCAGCGAGCAGAGCCTGTCCCCTTCCCCAACGACTCATGCCCCACAAGGGTACCCTTGCAAGACAGGCAAGGTCAGTGTTATTATTCCCTCTGACAGATGGGAAAACTGAGAGGACGTGTGATGGCGAGTTTTGCCCAGGGCCTTCATGCTAACCTGCACTGCCAATGCATGAATTACTCAGCCCTGCGCTTCAGCCAGTTGGCTTGAACTACCTCCGGTGCTCATCGTTGCAAACCACTGGCCCATCAGTACTGGGTCAAGCCAAGGTCCCCTATCCCCCCTGTATCCCATCTCTGGTGAAGTGCATGGGTGGGAATTGGCAGGAAGGCTATGCCAGCAAGGCTGGTATGGAGCATCTCCCTTCCAGTATGCCTTCAAAGATGAGCGATTCCTTTCTATTCCCATCACCTCTCATAATGATTAAAGCATTGAATCATGCTTTTTGGCTTGCAGCACTTGCATTGTGCAGGTCTGTTTGAGTTGGAGAAAGGAAACACTTTGATGATCTTAATCAGAACTTCCCTCTAAACACACGTTTCCGTCCCCACCACGGCAGGAGCAAACACAGCACTCTGCTACCCGAGAGCTCGCATCCAAAAGTCACTTCCAGCCGCAAAGGTCACCAGAAACAGAGGAAAAAATATAACCCAGCTCTTAAACTGTTAGCCATACAGAACGAAAGATTCCTCTCCAGTCCCAAGAGCAAGAAAGTCTCTGGTAGGTGGTGAGGCGTCAATGGGAGATCAATGCATTTCAGCCGGGTTCCAAAGCCACGGAGGTCGAGAGGAGCTTTTCAGTGGAGTCCAGATCAGGTCCACAGGGAGCATGTATCATTGACAGCAAGACTGGCCATATGGATCCAAGATCTAAACCGTGTCATAGGAGCACAGAGCAACATTTCAAGCAGGCGATGAAGAGAGAGTTATTCACCATATGCTATTGATCTTTCCTTCTACCTTGTGAAAATGTTTTATATACTTTGCATCAGAGGTAAAATTTACCCAAGAAATGTAATAAACAGTATTGCCACAAAGACAGTGCACAAACTTTACACTACTGGCAGGTTAAAAAGTCATTCTCTCCCTAGCGATTTCCTCCTGCACGTACCAAAGAAGTCCAAGTGTGGATAAATTTAACACAGATGATTCTCATTTTTTTGCTTCTGGAAAATGTTGCCCTGGCAGGTCTCAGAGTCAAGCTATACATCTGTCACTCCCCCCAGTCAAGTCCTTGGGAATCTGTATTTATAGTCCTAGGCTTTGTACAGTTAGAGTCTGTGCCAAAGCCTGCTGCAGTCAATGGAAATCTTGGAAAAAAGCCTTAGAAATGTTTTATAAAAGCACAGTTTTGACTAGAATATGTTAAAATGTTAGAATATGTAAAAAAATTCAAAAACATTTTTTAAACATTTCAAAGAACAACCTATCCAGCCATAGGCTTTATATAGCAGAATCTGAAATCAGCTGTGGATGTGTTCTCCCGAAAATGCTCGGGGCAGTGAGATTACCTGAGCAAAATGTATTACCTGCTGTGTACAGCTCCCTGCGCCCCTCCAGCACTTCAGCCTCTGAGCTGGTTCAGAGGGAGTTTTGCGTAGCTGATTCAGGTGAACTCAAATTCCACTTTAGCCTACCTTTCTGTTAAACAAATGCCATTCTACAACCTCATTATCTGCTGTTATCAATCACTGAGGAAGCAGGGGGTGTGCACATTAATAAAAGCAGGGAAATCTTTCTCCCTTTTTAAGTTTGTAGGGAACAACAGTGTTTCCTGCAAGAATTTTTGGATGAGTATGATCTTCCTCTGGGGCTCCACTGCAAAATATTGGCTTTTTTTGGATGACTGCAAAAATGTCAATGTATCTTTTGCCCTGGACTCCTTCAGCTTTTGCCAGGTTTTATAACCCCCTTGAAATCTGGCCTACAAGAGTCCAGAATGTCTGATCCATAGGTCAGAGAGACACGTACCATGAAGCGGGGGGAAACTCCAGGGCAATAAATGGATGAGGGAAAAATATACATTATAACTTTAAAATCCTGGAGCAACTGAAGTAAGTTATAGGAAGTCCTACAGGCAACTTCAGAACAACAGCATTTCCAGCTGAGATAACCAAGAGAAAAAAAAAAAAATTAAAATGCTAACCAGGAGCATTTGTAGATAGTACAGACTCCACAAGACTTCTCCAGTAAACTTGACTTCTCAAGGTTGAAGAAAGTCTAAACCAACCTCGCTGAGCCTTGCAGAGCTGGCACAGGCCTCTACGCTAACAGGAACTGGCAAGCCTGGATCCAGCTTTAGCATCACTTAGGAACAAAGCATGATGAAGCCAAATGTCTTCCAATGGTCCCACATGCACATGTATTTTAGTGTCATCTACAGCAAACCCATGGCTGAGGATATATAAAAGAAGACACTGATACATTGGCCCATGGGTTTCCCATGCAGCATCTGTACCACCAAATTTCCTGTGCAGATGCCCCAGTTTCAGTATTTAGGCACTTCTGTGATGAAAGAGCAAGGTCAGAGGTGATCCAGGGCTCACTGCTGCCTGCATGCTGCCTGCATTGTTGGATTTAGCTTGTCTACTGCCAGAGCGTAGCTTGGATGTAAAGACCTATAGGGCAGCATCCTTAGGGAAGACTGTAAAAACATTTATGGCACAGCGTGTCCTTATGTCCTTTGCTTCTGTTCAGATTTTAGAACAGGCCTGTGTGCTACCAGTTTGGGTACCAGGTGAGCCAGGTCTTAACATAGACTTGTTAGGATTCTTAAAACCCTGCCTGGGGAGCTGCTGTGTGCAAAAGGCAGCGAGAGTCCACGAGCCCCAAAGCATCGCCCAGCTAGCTCCGCTAGAAACCCAGGAGGCCACCTCTGAGTAGCACAGTTTTCATGGTGCTGCATAGCTAAGGACAGGAAGGCTCACAAGGTCTGAAATTAGGGGGTCCTCTGCGCAGGTCATCTGTTAAACCTCATCTAGGGAGTGTTCCCACCACACATGTAGCTGATTCATTCCCCCCTAAAAAAATGTGAAATAAGTAGAACAATTTACTCTTATTCTGCTTCTCCACCCCTTTTACAGCAAGCAACTTTATCCTTAACATGGGAATCCCAGGCATAATTTCCGCTTCTAAGAGAGTAGGAATATGTGCATCCTAGATACATGCTGTAACTACCAAATAACAGGTTCTATCCTGAGGAGGTGCTTCACGCCCAAAATAAAACAGGGGCACTTGGCAAGAGACAAGATTTGGTGAGCGAATCGGAAGCTCTCAAGGGAAGTTCTGCTGCTGCAACGGTTGTGAAGAGGAAGAGGCTGTAAGATGGCGGAGGCCATGGTGCAAGGTCACTGCTAACTTTGGCATTCTGGGTCAGGGTCCAAATTCTTAGCTCCCCGTCTCACCTGCATGCTGGATTTTGAGAAATTTCCTTATAAATTTTATGTAACTTCTCTTCCTCTTCATGAGGCTGATGCTGTATACCTGCTCCTTTTACATGCCATGATACAATGAGATCTGTTTAATGTATTTCACAGTCTGATGCTAGCAAGTGGCTTTTGTATGCCTCACACAGTTGGCTTGCTCCATGTTTGGGTAGATGCGTGCCCCAGGACTCCAGGAATGTCTCTGTTTCCAGGATGTACCTGTTGGTTTTATAATATGCAAATATTTGTTCACTGTTTTGGTAACTTCATGAAGTTATGAGCCAGTGAAATTGAGAGTGAATAGTTTTATACTGCACAAATCCAAAGCACACCTCCGGTGTGTGTAAATCAGCGTAGCTCCACTGACTCGGGTGGAGTTGGGTGGATTTATGCTAGGTGAGGAGCTCATGTGACCGGAGACATAATCTCACAATGGCCTATCATAAGACAGCATCCTACTTTTTCTCTCTGCGAGTGTACTCGCACTGCACCTTTGCAGATGATTGCATGTTATGCCACGCACTGGCCCTTCACACACAGGAACTGGCACTGACATTTATCGAAAGCATTGCGTGAGGTGAGAGGGAGAAAACCACAGCAACGACAACAAGAACTTGGCACCGCTTTAGTCCCATCTGAGCCCTGTTTTGATACCAGGGGTATTCCAGAGGCTCTGCCTGCCTGCTCTGCATAGGCACGAACGGCAGCCTTTGATTCCCGGGTGGCACCAGCTCCTGCCCTTTGCTGTGGCTTTAAGACGCAAGTGCATTGTAAGTGCCTGGCTGCAGTTCTTAAGAATACCAGCACTTTGGGCTCTTGGAGCAGCTGTATCTTTATCCCCAGCATCTGAAAACCACTTGTATTATTAAAGTGGCAGATTTCAGAATTGGCATTTCCCCATAACCACAGGTATTTTAAATATTTAGCAAATATTAGATGGCACGCCGGCATGGTTCTTATGGGTGCTGTGTAGCGCTTAGGCAGGAGACAAAAAATACCAGAGTCGGCTCTGTGCAAGGCTAGCACTGGATGCCATTCCTCCCCTCTCTCAGGCAGGATGCAGCCACCGCGCTCACAAAACCACAAAGATTTTTCCATAAGCATTGTTCTTCTTGAAACTTTTCATGTCCTTGTACACAAAATGCTGCAAGACTCATAACCTACTTAAGGTTGGTAATGCAAAGTGGGAAATAATTGTCCCCAGGAAGCGGCTGGCTGATGAAAGTTCCACTGGTGTGAATAACCAGCACAATTACAGGGAAAGGCAGCCGTCTTCAATGAACTGGTAATGGGACACTGAGCCTTTAACTGTTAGATCAAAGTGCGAATGTGTCCCAGAGCAGCACTGACTCACATTATTTCATGTCCTATGGGAAACATGCTAGTAAAGCTCATTCCAGCTCCCTAACTCATCGGAACCATTGAAACCAAAGGAGCTGGAGCCTCCAACAGACCGAGATGCTTCTGTTGGTCCTACCAGAATCGTATGTACACCTTTGGAAACCTGGCCTTACTTGTCTCCACCACAAGGGCCACCACTGCCACTCATGCAGACTGTCTCAATTTTTGGCCAAGGACAGAAACAGCATGAAACCGAGAATCCCATTTTAGCACTCATGTCAATTACTTATTCATGAATGCTGATTTATTCATCAAGTTGTCTGCCTTCAGCTGTGATTTAACAGCTTTGCTAAACATGGGTTTCATTTAAGTAACAAGGAACTTCACTCTGGTCCTTCATCTATCTAATAAGGACCAGCAGGGGTCCTTATTTAATAAGGACTGCAAATGGACTGATCTGAATTCTCACTTTAATAGACAATATTAATAGCAAAGATTAATTTCCTCCACTGCAGGGATGAGCATTAGGATGAGCATTATGAGTAAGTCAGGCTAAATAACTGTCATCTCTAAGCTTTAATATCTATTTAGGTAGTCATTTTACAGTAACAAACAATTCGATCTATACAAAAGGCAGGTAACACATAGGAAAAGTGCCCAACACTGTGTGGAACCCAAGTCAAAGAACCCAGGTGGCCCTCCCAGTTCTATATTTGTACTGAATGTAAAGTAATTCTTTTATTGGTCAGAGAAGACATATTAGAGGTATCTCCAACTCCGAGAAAAAATAAAAGCCTTTCCACAGTCACCCAACCATGAATCACCAGGACTTTACACAACGTGCTGCAGGGAAGGCTCGTTGTGATGTTAGATACGGTACAGCAAGTCTGAATTGCGATATGAATTCTTAGTCTAAGCAAATTCACTCTGTAAAATGAAAAGTTCCTACACAATGTTGCTCTTGCACATTTGAAGGGGTAACACTGGATTCCTGGCAGGTCAGTAAGGATATTTAATACAAATGGAATAGGCAGGGGACAATGTACCTAGAAAGTGTCCCAACACCTAAAAGGAAGCGAAAGCCATAAGTAAGACCATCTGATCATGACCGAGTCACCACAAACTAGCTTGAGCTGTGGCAAATGGCTACGGGTACAGTTTTAGCCCATGGCAACTATGACCCTCTAGTAATGTTCTGCCTCTCAGCTGCAATGGTCTAGAAACTGAGCATGGTTCAACTCAGAAGCAAGACGGTGTCCATGCTACCTCTTACTACCACACTGAGCTGAAGGAAAAAATTACCAGGCCCAGCTCTGCCACAGCCTCCCTACTGGCATCCACTGTTCCCTCACACCTCTCAGTATGGTGCTCAGGCAAACAGTTGCCAAGATCTCCCACCAAAGGGACTAGAGTAATCAGTTTAACAAGTCCCAAAGAGGTTACAAAACCCTCAGACAACAAACTCAGCAAGCAGACTAGGCTGGGTAGAGGAGATGTGGGAGGGAGCTACAGGTGGTGACCTCAAGCCAGCCAAAAGAAGACATGTACCCACAACCTAGCTTGTCAAAAAGCAGTAGCTCAATCACATGGAAGTGTGTGAAAATACTCAAAGCCACATATTGCTCTACTTTCTCCCCTTTGGATGGTGTTTATTAATGAATCCTTCTACAAGTCTGGGGGAATGACACTGGGATGAAACAAAGTATGTATTGGCAGTGAGTATGCACCATGGTTTGCTATATGCTTTGCATGCGTTTTTAAGTGCCAATGTTTTTCTTCTTAATTCTTTTTTTTCAAAGCCTGGCATATTACCATGACAGCTTTACAGTGAGACACCAGTCCAACATGCTGACATCAACTAAAAAGGCATAGCAACAACCCAGCCCTTTCACATACTTTACGAGTACAATGTGTTAGTGTTAAGCAATATTTGAAGAAATACTAGGCAAAATAGTTCCCAGGAAGACCTGGATTCTGTCTTTATGCAGGCAAAGAAATACATGACCAAAAAAAAAAATCCTAATGACATTGCTGATGGCCCACCTAGTCAAGGAGCAGTTGTGAGACTGAAGTGTAAGAAATGACCCATGAAAGACCTTCCTCTTTGTTTTCAGTTCCTTTGCTCTGCTTTTATGCTGGCAAGACTTGTTTGGTAACACTAAGTAACTTAATAGGGTAAGAGGTTTGCTTATTTGGCATCTAGTGAAGATAGAGAGGTAAGAAAAAGCTGTGCCAGTAATGATTTATATTAAAAAGGGTTGAGGGTGGGCAGTGTACTCCGCTGGAACCACGCTAAAGCCCCAAAGCAATGGCACATTTGGACTATCAAAGGTCTGCACGTTTCACAAAGAAAAGGGCACTTAATCTCTGGCAATGGACAGATAAAGGATTCTGCTCAGTCTTTGCTGACATACAGTCCTTCACTGCTACTTACAATGTTCACATCTTATGCGATTCACCCAGCTTCCCCCCGCCCACCCCCTCCTTTGCCTTGTTCAGAGATGGAAATATTCTGCTGGCTTGTGTGCTGTGGCAGCTGCTCCTCTTGACATTTCTGCTGCAGGCTGCAATACAGACCCTGAGAGTTAGTTCTAATGAAATAGCTAATATAACCCTTCCTCTCCTTTCCCAATATTTCATGTGAAATAGATATTCTAATTTAGGCAATCGTTCCTCTGAGAAGTCTTCCAAGGTTAGCGGAGATTCAAAAATAGTTCGAAACGGCAACAACCAAACCAAAAGTGCTTCAGGCTTTAATTTTCTTCTGACAACTTTTGATGCTTATTAGAAGAAGGTAGATGTTATTTCTACCAGGTAACCTGCAGGAAACTTCAGTCTATCAGTTATTTGCTCCCACTCTTTAGATGGGTGCCCGGGTAAACAAAATAAGGTACAGAAAGCTAAATTCTGGTGCTGTGAGTAGGGCTGTGAGTATATAGGACACGGCACAATAAGAGAGCATGATTTTGGTTCACTGAGTGCATTTGTAGCTCAAAAAGTTCCATGGGGAAAGTGTCTTTACAGAGATTATTGCATTTATATGATAGAACATCCAAGCTGAGGCTTCATCTGTTGAAGGGAGAAATAAAGCACTGTTTTCTGGAGAGGAAAATGAATACAGTGATTGCAACATGAAAAAGTGGCTTACTCTTGGCAGGCCATTTCTCTAATGGGCCTGCAAGAGCTGATCATTAGGAGTGTTTTGATGACAACTAGTGACCACTGAAGGCTCTGTAAAGACAGCCTCCATTAGTTCCCATCACACTGCAAATACACAGCCCATGCAAATATTTGGGGTTTTTCAAGCTCTGCTGAGACCACTGGCTAACAAAACCATCAGCATGATACTGAGCAAACTTGACAAAATAAGAAGAAAGCTAAGTGTCGGTCAATGAGACCTGGGAACAGAGATGTCTACCTCAAATTAACCTTTCTGTGCTTCTGTCCATTACCTGAAGAAATGTGGGACATCTGGGAAGCAGGAATTGCAAATGCAGTCAGTTACCCTCTCAGCTGTGACAGATCTAGTTTGAGTTCTGGTTGTATTGTTCAATAATTTCTTTAGGGAAAGGTATGTTGCAGTATTAATTGAAAAATGGTAATTAATTGACATATACACTTCATCTCAGCAATGAGAAAATGTTCGTTCCTGGCACTGGAAAGAGACAACAGACTCCTCATCCCAGGTCATTTTACAGCTCTATTAATCACCTACGTTTACTCCAAAGAACATGCTTACTGCAACTGCTTTGTCTCATGCCTGCATACATTTTCATACCCTGATTCTAGCATAGCCTCCAGGAAACTCCATCAGTGCAGGCAAGTTACATCATGCAGTTCACAGAGGCACACAACAACGCTGCTTGGCCAGCTCAATTAATATCATCACGCAGCATACTGATACTGCTTTTTATTCATGTATGTTTTTCAGATTCCAGGAACAGCTTTACCATCATTATCCAACCAAACAGAATATTGATAGGATGCAAGATTTAACCCATGGTGAATATTTCTCAACACACGCAACCCTGGTGGAGGCTTGCTGCTAGATTGCCATGGACCTGTTTCCAAGGTTACATTTCCATTGGCCTTTTTCTCTATGCTGTCTTCTATCCATACATTAAAACAGTGGCTAGGAACATACCTGCCTTGGACATGCACTGGACTACTATAAATCAGGAGTCCTAGCAGTGAATTTCCAGGTGTTACAAGCCCCTGAATAGAAATGAGGTACAGCCCATTGATCATACAGCCTACCCCCAAACCCTCTCTGTCAGCTTCCTCCCTGAAACCTGCATTTCCCTCAAGATCTAGTATTGATTCCTCAGACTCAGCCCAGAGATTATAAATATCCCCTATCTCCCACGTTCCAGTTAACATTTGGTGAGAAAAAATGAGGAAATACAGCAACACAGCTAGATTTTACATGACATCCTAAAAGAGCTCATTAAAAGCAAACAAACAAGAGGGCTTCCCAAACCCCAAGCCCTTTCTGAAGTGCAGCTTCCCTCCATCTAACTCTGTCCTGCTTCACAAGTCCCTGGGCATCCACCTGTGACAAGGAAGGCAAATGGGCAGTTCAAGGGGTACCTGCTGTGAGATCTGCATCCCTTCATCTAGAGCCCAGTTCAGCCCCTTCCCCTCATGCTCTAGCTTTCTTGTGCATCTCATTCAGACTTCACCCAGGAGACCTTTAAAACCCTCTTTTGTCACCTCTTTAGCTTTGCTGAGTTGCTGGCAAGTTCCCAGCGCTCCTGTGAAAAAGGGTACTAGTTTGTATTAGGAGATAATGCAGTCAATGGAACAAAACCCATTATGCCACCCAGCAGCAGGAATCCAGAAAGCCTTTGCACTTTGAGTATCAGGGGACACCGCAGCTATAAACCTCTGCAGTGTATGTATAAGGGCTTGCCTGTCATGTTGGATTTTAGGGACCAGCCTCCAAGCAGAGACACAAAAATTTCCTGTCCCTATTCCTGATAAGCAACAGCTAATGAAATCTTTTTTGGATTTTTGCCAAGGGCAAAACAATAGCCTGCTCCAGCACTTCAGCTTGAATGGGTGCGAGCTATTGTGCATCATGTGCTTAACCAAATCCTGTGAGAGAGCTGGGGTGGGCGAGTATGATCAGCATTCAGCATACATGGGGAGAATAGAGATGCATATCTGCTTTTTCCTTAATCTCAACGTAGTCTATTATGCCACTGGGGAGGATGGAGCCATGGAGATACCATTGCAACTATCAGCCAAAGTTGAGAGATCAATTCTGACAGCCGCAGAGAGTATGCCATGAGCATATGAATGCATTGGCCATGAAGTCACTAACTCACCTGAACAATTTTGTTTTGCTCTTTAAATATCAGGTTTCACTCTGTCGTACACTAACCATTATATGATCCCACAGATTAGTCAGAGCTTGGGCTAGCAAATATACGGTATGAAGCTGCATCAGGGGAAGTTCAGATTGGACATTAGGAAAAGATTCTTCACTGAGAGGGTGGTCGGTCATGGGAACAGGCTCCCCAGGGAAGTGGTCATGGTACCAAGCCTATCAGAGTTCAAGGAGCATCTGGACAATGTTCTTAGTCGTATGGTTTAGTTTTAGGTAGTCCTGCAAGGAGCAGGGAGTTGGACTCAATGATCCTTATATGGATCACTTCCAACTTGAGATAGTCTATGATTCTATGATTCTATATCAGACAATCAATAAATATGGTCTCCCCAGGAGTTTTAGAGGTGGAAGAAACTTCAAAAATTGAAAGAGGGTAAATGAAGTCATGAAACTTAACGTCTATTTCTGTAATATGAGCTTTGGTGTTCGTGAGACTTTCCATGAAAGCAAAGGCATGAAGGAAGAACAGGAAGGTTACATATTAGTAAAAGCCTCTAAATTGAGAAAGCTGGGTTTTTTTAATAAATGGAAAATAAAGATGTTTTGTGCTTTGGGAATCCTGAAAGATGATACTATTATACAAGCTAACCACAGACTATGAACATAATTTTTTATCATACTGTTTCAGTAAACATGTTTGTCCATCCTCTTTCAACTCTAGCTGTAAAGGAATTTTTTTTTTTTCAAATGCAATCAAAATATATTTCATTGTGCTTATATGCTAGCAGAATGACTCTCGATTTTACAATGAATTTTCAATACTTTGAACAAAAGTCCGGATTTGCAACTGCTGGTAGTGAGTGCCTGTTTTTGACACATACCTCTTTCTTAGCTGCTGCAAATCAGTCATCATGAAATTGGAAATTCATTGAGGAACAAGGTATTGTACACCACAGGAAATGTTCCGTGACTAACAAAGGATAATTTGTTTAATCTGATTTTATTTTCAAAGTTAAGTGTCTTTTCATTTCTTCTTTTAGATTCAGGAATGAACATTATATTCGAGCATGTATCTCCTATGTGTACTGCTTGTAATTGTACAGACGCAACAGCTTGTCTGTGGAGATCGAAACCAAAGGTCGGTTTGCCTAATGTTGGGATATGGGCCAGGTCTCATCTATGTTTTTCTCTCTCTCCCAATATCACTCTTGTGTTGGTGCCAGGAATTAGGATATTCATCTTCTCTAGGTAAACATCAGTTTATAAAAAGGAGAATATAATTGCGCAGAAGAAGCTATGATATGTCTTGGGATTAGTGAATGCCTCCTAATTGAGCTTTAGTGAAAGCAGCAGTTCTGGCATTATTTTTATTCACCTTGTGGAAAATTATTGGAGCATATTTCACATAATTAGGATCAAGAATGGATTTGGCATCACTTCCAGCAAATGCCCCTGAACACTAATCTGGTTTATTTGGCACCACTGCTGAAGCTTCTCTTCTGGGGAATACAATGACAACAATTAACCTGGCAATACAGAACAGAAATGGGAAGTGGGAAATTGTCTTTTCTTTCATCCACATACAGTGTGAAGCATGACCTCATTCAGTGACAGAGCAGCAGGGCCTTGAATTTTTCTTCTCTTTGTTTCCATCTTGAGATGCCCTAAGGAAGCTTCTATTTTTTTCCTATCTTGCTCAAAGTCCACATTTTTTGTGCTGTCCAAGAGGATCTCAACAAACAGACACATGGGCCCTGTTTAAAGTATTTGTAGCTAAATGTATTGGATTTAACTGGGTGTTGTTGAATGACCGAAAGATTCCTTCCCTTTCTAGAACTAGACCAATATTGACTTTCAACAGCTGTCAGTTCAGAGTCTGAAATCAATAGCAGGATTTGGGCAAGGTCTTTAGGTTACTGCACCAGGAGGTACATTTATTTTTATTTTAAGTAATTGCATATGAACCGTGGTACATTTATTTTTATTTTAAGTAATTGCATATGATCCGTACAAACTCCAGTTTCTAGTGGATTCTGTTTGTTCCTTTTCATTGAGAGTTCTGGACAATTCATCAACCGCCCTTTTTTTCCCCCCCTTTATCCACTGGTTAGAAATACAGCACTGGCAATACATTTTAATATTTCTAGGTCAGGTGCAGTGACAATTCATTCATCTGTAGCTTTCTTTTCCTTTGATCTAGTCATCAAGCTGGATAATGGCACAGTGAGACTTGGGAAAACTAGTCCTGCAAAGTTTGTTTGCAGGGAGGATGTTTGGAAGAGGAGATTTCCACTAGAAGCAGGACAAAGAGATTAGGTATTAACCTGGGATCTTAAATACTGCAAAGCTTGAGAGTCTTAGAAAGATTTATGGAGACGCAGGGGAACTTGACAGGGAAGAGGAAGAGCAGAACGATTTGGTTTTGCTGCTGAACCAGCTGAGAAAGGGATACAGAAGAACTCCATGGGGAGGAGTGAGAGAGGAGGATCCTGTGTAGTCAAGAAGACTTAAACCCAAAGAACACTATCAAGTGGTGAGGAAATTTAAACAGGGAAATACGTAGAGCTGCTTATTGGCACTATGTGGGTTTGGGTTGTTGTTTTTTTTTCTGGAGCAGTATATTTCTTTTGCCAGATGTAGGACCTAAGAACACAAGAAATGCCTTGCCCAGACTCATATTCTGTCCCTGATCATGGCAGCAGGAAACACCATCCAGGCAAGCATGCTTGTTTAATTTAGGAGTAGTCACAAAATCTGCCTGTTTCCCCTGTCCCAGGTGGCCAGAGAGGTGAGCTGGGAACCCTTGAGCACTCGCAGCACTGGAGCTCAAGGCAGGAATTTGCTTAAGCGGCTGGGCAGCCCAAGGAGGGCAGCTGTGGGCCTGGGACATATGATTTCTACACAAAGTTCCATTTCTTCTAGGGGAAAGACAGAGAGAGCCTGTGGCCAAACAATGTGTGAGAGAGGCTGAGAAAAGGGCAAGTGCTGTGTTATGCTTAGGTGTAGAGCACCTGAAGAGCCTCCTGTAGACTCATTGTATGGGGATGAGGCATAAAATCCTGGTGAAATCCACGCTAGTGTTTATGATGAGCAACTGGAGCTCACAGGACTGTATTTCAGTCATATTATTAAAAATCTTTCCAAACAACAGATTTGGGGAATGCTGTCAGGTCTAGCCCCATCCTTTCTGAAATCCTGGGAATACAGAAGAGAATCACAGCCTGTCCTGATCATTAACACCCCCCTCCCTGCAGCCCCCAAACAGCCTCAAGCAAATGCCAAAGCTGAGACCTCCTCACAGAAAGTGTCCTTCCATTATCTTGAGCTCCAATCTGTGCTCTATCCTTTTCTTCAACAGGAGAAGAGATGTGGTAAGTAAATCCTGTGCAAGCTGTTCACATCAAAACCAACAGCTGATCCTGCAAGATTGCTGCTCGTGATAAAATACCTTGTTTAGTAAGAGAGTAGCTGCCTACAGCTCCTGGATTGACTGTAGATGTAGCCCAAAGACGAGCATGTTGCAGCAATTTAGCTGTGAAGCAACAAGTAACTGACTTGCAATAGCAAGGCCCGTTATGGGGAAAAAATACGCTGTCACAACCTCCCAGCCAGACAAAAATGAGAAACTTCCTAGAAACTGCTTATTTGTGATTGTGCAATGGGAATCCACCTAGAGCCTCCGTGTGCAAACCAAAAAATGGCAGGCACACATCTTCCACAAGGAGTGGAAAAGACTATTTTTCCTAAGCAAATAAGTCAATTCTGCCAGGCGTGATTTCTGCCAAGCCATTTCATCATGAGCTCAGTCCTCCACCAACAATCTGTGAGGTTTTCAACAGCAGCCGCCTTGTCAGGAGAGCCAGAGAAAGGGGACTGGTTATTGTCAACAAAGCCGCAGTACTGCAGCCCATTTTTCCTCTTCTGTCCCCCAAAAAACCTCCTTTACAAAGCAGAGAGGAGCAAAGGGCAGGACAAACAGCACTGCACCCAGGAGGATCTGACCCTTGCTCTGGAAACGCCTGGTGTGGAAGGAGTGGCAAACCTCTAACGCCAGTCCTCCCCACTGCTGCCATCAGTAGGGAACTGAGCAGTGCCCTGTGGCTGCGGTTGGTCCCCATCCCATGTCATGTCCCCCGCAGTTTTATTCATGCTGCTGCCCCTCCATGGCATCTGCACTTGGAAAGTGATACAGGCCACAGTGCTGCTCCAGACTCCACCCTGTGCAGGAGGTATTCCGGCTCATTTTCCAGTAGTTTTTGTTAAATTAAACACTTTGTTTTTATACACACATGCCATTGTATCCTATTTTTAAACTTAGAGGCTCTTAAATTCATCCTCGGCTCAAAAATCTTGGATACCCACCTTCTGGCACCTAAGTTTAAAAAATCTGGCCTGAATCCTCCTCTCTCGTGTCAGACTTTGCACAGCCCTCTAAATGGTGACAGCTAATACATTGCATATGCTGCAATACCAAGTTTTGTGAGAAGAAAATGGGATGTTACCCTTAACCATTAATTTCCTTCTCTCTTTTTCTAAAAATCTGTGTAATAACAATTAGCACAGCTTAAATGTGTACCTTACATTTTCACAGGTTTCAGCCACAAATGTTTTTACCTCACACTATATCGGAAGTAGAAAAATGGCAATGTTCCCTGTTAGCACAAAGAAAAGTGAAAGATAATAAATCACTGACTCATAAACTGCACCCAAGAATCAATAAAATATAAACGGCTACAAAATAGAAGGTAGAAATACATTAAATATGAATGATAAGAAAGAGGAATAAGACTGGAAAATGATAAGGCTGTGTATTTCATTACATGAGACAGAAGTGATGGAGAACGGTTCTGGGTTGGTAAAAGGAGAGAAGTTCTTCGCAAATAAAGTGGTATCTGACCATGTAACCTCATCCACTATCCCCCTAATGGAGATAGAATATATCATACGAGTGTCAACAACTTTTAGAAACTTTACACATCGCTGATTACAAATGAAAATGTAATGCAGTCTACACGTGTTCTGGCTCTTATCTCTCCTCCAGGGGAAAGCATTAAAGCTTCAGCCTGCCATGGAAAATGTAGTATTCAGATATCTGTGACCAGTACGTGTAGAGAAGAGAAGATAAGGTGCATATCAAGCCTACATCTGTGGCATGGGTCTTGGAGTCTAGAGACAGATGAATGAATGCATATGAAGACTGACAGAAAATTTTCTAGTTAAACCATTGCTTTCCCCAGAAGTATTTGGTCTCTACAGAGTATTTTCTGTTTTGAAGGAAAAGCTCACCAAAAAGAGTTTAGCCAATATCCTCAATACCCAATGCTTTTTCCCCCCCTTCTTTTTCTTTTAAGAAATAAATAGCCTATTCTTGAGCAAAGATACTGTGTATACATTAAAGACTCCCTGGAGAAAGTTCAGCCTGCTGGCCCAGCGTGGAAGGTAAGGGGTAAGCTGTTAATGGTTGCGGGATGGCATCAGAAATATGGATTGTGAGAGAGATCTGGATCCTTGAAGAATGACTAGTCCTGAACAATAGCAGATAAATAAATCAGAGCAAAGCCACAGGTAGCTGCTTGGATGAACTGTGGCCTGCCGGTCAACTTAATAAGAAAAACAGTAGTACCAGTCAGTAGCCCATACTGGCAGTGTCGGTGTGATGAATAAGGTAGAGTTTCAACTTCAAACTTCTGAGCAAGGCCCTTGAGTTTCACAGCTAGAAGTACAATCAGCTGTGTATGGTCAGCAATTTATTTTACTGCTTTAGAAACTTAAGAATAAAAAATGCAAATGCACCTTTGATGTGTTGATTACTCAGGGATGTACAAAACCATGAACAGTGGTGGTAATGAAATGTCTCCTGGGTGCCTTGGAACATCACAGGAGGACCCGGGCAAGGTTCCCTAGGAAACCAGAGATGCACTCCAAAGCATGTGCAAGCTTGGCCAGCTGACAGCCACTCAGTTGTGCTCTGAACACCACTGCTAGAAGGTATGTGATTCAACTCCGGAGAGTAGTTGGTAGGACTAATTGTGGAAAGCTTAAAGGAGGTTGGGATAGATTTGTTCCTGGCTGCATAAATGTTCAGACCTCTAAAAGAAAGAAAAGACTGATTGCTAATTATCCAAAAAGGGGGGTGGGGGAGTGGAGGGTGTGTGTGTGTGTGAGTAACACCTTCCATTAATCTAAATATTGATGTTAGTCACAGATTCTCCTGGCCTAAATTCCACCTAAATCCCTGTGCCTACTGTTTTCCATGGCCTGGCACCCCAAAGGCTTCTAAGTAATTATTCCAGAGATGTGAGTAAGCCTCAGAGCACAGAGCCACCAGTGGTCAACACTAAGTAGTCAGATTTATGTAGAATCTAGTCCTGCCAAAACTGGGCCTTAGGATTAGACTGTACCTCCAAGGTGCTTATGAAGGAAGGAAGCCCGCAGACCCAATGCTTGACCTTGCCTCCTCTGACTTTTAGACAAAATAACCAATTTAGCATCTCTTGGGAAATACAGTTTATCACCTCTCCTAAACCTCGCTTTTTTTCTGTATCCCAGCACCTCCAACCCCTCATTGGGTTTGTTCAGGAGAGAGCTAAGACTGTGTGTGTGACCCACGAGGGGAATGCAAAGAGAAGAAAACAATTACTTTTGCCCTCCCTTGCAACATGATTCCCAACCCTTTGCACATCCTTTGTCTCTTACCACAAGAAGTGAAGACCCTTTTAGTAAGGGCAGAACAGTGGAATTTCCCACGCAGCTAGGGGAGACACAACACAATTGAACTTCCTTCCAGTCGCATTTCTCTGACTCCTTTAGCACAAGCCCCTGGATCCTCCAAAGACTGAAAAGCGGTCATAGAGATTTCAAAATGCTGTCTATGACTCAGCAGTGAGTCCTTCACAATGACGTGTGGATCAAGTACCCTTAAGATCCAATATTTGAGGACTGGGATGTTTGGAGTGGAAAGGGTCTGCCATGTATGAACTTTCTTACGGAATTTTCCATGGATTGAAGAAGAACAGTTGTTCTTGAACTCCCATGCCTTCGCATGAGATAGAGCAGACAGGCGTGGCTGTAACTCCGGCACAAGTAATAAATACAATTTAGCAGCTACATTAGCATAATTGCTTGCCTAGTCAGCTAGCATGCAAAGTGCACAAACAAGTACCATAACAGTTTTATTACATGTACTTGCTTGTGTTTCCTTGAGACGTGATAAAACAAACAGATCAGTAATTTTAAAACAAGCAGTAAAAAAACTAAAAAAAAATGCAATGAGTAATTTAAAACAAACGTTTAGAAAGTTGTGTTTTTAAGAAATCTTCTCCAAGCTGCACCCCAATTGTATTTTATCGACATGAAAGAAAAGATATTATGACCAAATGTGTTACCGGTCACAAAAGCTTACATTTAGGTAGCTTTTGTTTTGTTCCATTATGAAATATACTTCACTGCAGTAATTTATGCTCTTCGGTGTAAAACCAACAGGTGTGATCCCATCTGGAAGCATTTTAAATGGGCAATTGGTTGAGAAATGTCCCCACCCTTTCTTTGTTCAAACAACAGATACGGAATGTGCCTCATTTCTCAAGTAGAGTATTTAGTTCTCGCTGATAAGATTGTACAGTGCCTTTTGAAGAGCTTGAATGTTAGTGAATTATAACTGTTTTAAATACATTTCTAACAATCCGCTATAATTTCACAAATATTACATGAGCTAGCTAGTAAGTTTGTTAGTCAAAACAAAAAAGGTAAATCATCTTTGATGTTACATCGAGATGTGCTCAACTGTTAAATGAAGTAAAATCATCTGTTGGAGTTTGTTCATATTACAAATGGCACGTTGTGTATGTTACAGTGAACAGTGGGAGCAGTGAGCAAGATGTGACTGAAGTAGTCTGTCAAACCCTCGGTTTGATTTATAATAATGGGGTTGCATTGACATGAGAGTAAAATACAGGAAAGCATATCTTCACTGTGAGTAATATAGACTCATTTACACATTAGAGTAGTATTAAATAAAAAATCTCGATCATTTTCTAAAATAGTCCCACAATGAATGTGGTTATAGTGCCATGGGACAAATACTGCTCTCCCAGCAGTGATCAGAGAGAAAAAAATTGAACCCCCTTTTTTCCCTTGAGTTTCCATTCCTCAGACTGGTGGAGTGAAGGGAGTTGAAATAGCATACATTTTCCTGTTGTGGGTCTAAAGAAAGACTAATCCTGGTCTTTCTCTGGAACAGAGAGCAAGCACGACAGTGGCTTCATGACGTAACTTGCTCAGTTTTAGTCCTCAAAGAACCTGGTCCCTTTGATTTTCAGTCGGACTGTTTGCAGGAAAGGGCTCAGTAGGACTTCAAGAAAACGCCGACATAGTTTCAGAGATGTCAGTGACAAATCCATCTCAGCTACAAAGCAGTTACTGCAGGAACACAGAGAAATCCATGCATTTATCTTGAAGATTCGCAACCCTTCCACATGAATGTACTAATTAGGAACCACAACATCTTATTTCTTTTTTTAATACCCTAGTTGTAAATGGACAACAAATGTTATTTACCCATGGTTGAGCAAGAGAATGTCATTGTTTAAGCATGGAAATGGAATTTAAAGTTCTGCATTCAATTATGTTTGGGGTTGCCTTTCATTTGGAGTTAAACCTGGAGATTTAAAAAAAAAAATGTGGCTCCAATATTGTTTCTCTTTGTAGAATGAGAAGAATGTTAAAGAACATATACAAGCTGCCTGTAACAGCATGAGGATTGTCCAAAACATAGTAAACCTCTTAGTTGTTCAAATAATCATGCATTCTCTGAACATAGTTATTTGGCATTGTTTGAGTTTCCAACCACTACGTTATGTGACATCTTATAAACCAGAAGTTTCTGAAGTCTCATTTCTATTTCTTCTCTTTCCTTTTTCTAAGATACATTTTCTGTGGAAATAGTTTTTCCTTTCTTTGTCTCTCCCAGAGACCTCAACTTTTGGCACACCTACTCGGTGTCAGAAGCAAAGTCATTATAAGAAAACTGTGGGTTTTTTTTCTTTCCAGCCTGAACTGAAAAATTCTATACATCTGCTAGTAACTTTGTAAATCAGAAATCTGATAAATTAAACACACAGCATTCTTCTCAGGCCACCTAAAGAAAAGGAAGACAGTACTGAAAGGAAGACGAGTGAAACAAAAAAAAACCCCAACAAAATAGAAGGACTGTATTCTGGGCTTTAAGGCACAGGCCAGATTGAAGATGAGGTGTACAGTTTCTGCAGCACTGGTAGGGAAGTGCGCGCCAGGGCTGGAGCTGAGTTATTGGGAACGTGCAGCTTAAAATCTGCTAACCCTGTAAAGCTGCTCTGCCTTTCGCTCTTCATTCCAGGGGGGTGAATTTAACTACACAGGTTTAACCATTTGCTTTTACCGTACTGGCAGAGGTCATTTTGACTGCATTTGCTGCAGCGCTGCAAGCAGATGTGCAAGTATTTAGCATGGCATTCATAAGAATTTAAAAAAAAAAACAACAAAAAACCAACCTCCTACCCTCAAATCCATTGTAGACATGAATTTTTGAAATGTTTCATTTCAAAACTAAAATGTTGCACTTGTAAAAATGGCTACACTGTCCTTCTAGGTGAACATCAGTTATTCCAGGGAAACACATTTTGCTGTGTAAAACATGATTACTGCTGTTCCATGACTACAATTGCCCTCAAAGGTGCAATTCTCAAGCTTTCCTTCCAAGAAATTGCTTATTTTTAAATCCATGGCATTACATTGTTGAGATGTGGTTTTACAGGTCTTCAGCTACAGGTCTCCACATTGTGTCTAGTTATTTTCTGCAGTGCACTGGATGCAGCTAAGTTTTCTCGTAAGTGCATGGAAGGAACTATTGCTGTTAAATGAGGGGTACGTATTCCTAAGGACTCTTCATTAGGTAATATATGTTTGAACATACCTAAAAATAAGTAACAATGATAATACTGTAAAAAGTTTTAAAATATTTGCTTTTTAGGACACGATGGTGTTATTTCATCCATTGAAGTGGCATGGTGGAATATAGGTCATATCCTAGACATTAGCACTTACGCTTCAGTAGCAAATGCTGGGGTTGAGTAATCTGTCACATGACCAGAATTCTAATTTTGATTTTAATGCAAATTAATTGTGTACTTTTTTCCTGTAGCAGCAAACATATGACTGATTTTCTACACTTCCTACCATTTAGTGTATTCAAACCCCATATTCTATAAAGAAATTGAAAGGATCCTTTCTGCCATTTATTTTCAGAGAGTCTCTCACCACGGATTTGTTCTTCAGAAGGACAATTTTTCTAAACCCTACCCTCCCTTCCTCCTCCCAGGTCAATGCTCATTCTTTATTCATCTACCCTTGCAATGTGATGGGGGATTTTGAGAATCTGGTTCAGGTGAAGTCTTCCCCAGCCAGCGTGACACCTGTGTGAGGAAACCTGGCACTTTGTCCCACACAAAGGCCTCCCAACCTTTCCCAGAACAGAGAAAGACAGAGAGTAGTTCTGAGTTAAACTCCTGACTGCTATGAAGTAAAGTGTTAGCACTAAAGCTTTTTTTTTTTTTTTCTGGAACTGACTCACTTTTTCTGACCCCGGCTCTTCTAGAAGAGTTACTAGGAATCCCTAAATAACTTGGGCCAAGCCCAAAACCATAAGTGAAAAGGAATGCAAATCACCAGCCTTAGAACCACTCCTAACTTTACTATGTTTAATTAGTTTATCACCTAAAACACTAATGGCATGTCCACAGACCTTGTGCCTCTACTTCCCTTCCAGATTCACACATTTTTATCCTTTTGAACTGAGGCATTAGGAGGTCACATCATACTTGACTTCATTCATCATTTCTATGCCTGATGTTCTTTTAACGTCCTGTTCCTTTCCAAGTGAAATGGGAGCTTGTGAACTGTGTCGTCACCTCACCAGAACTAAATGTGGGACAAAGGTATCATACGAAAGGTGAAGTTTCTGCACCATTCCTGTGCTAACCAGGACTTGGAGAGGCTGCACGCCAGGTCTGTCTGATATTTTTGTCCCCCTTGCCTGGGGTAAGTCAGGTTGGGCCACATCCCAGGATTCCTGTCAGTACAAGGGTCCCATGCATCACTGCCTCTGCTATTTGTGTCACCAGCTGGATTGGTTGCTTTGATTAAAAAGCAAGCGAGGAGTTAGGGGACGCGATACGTGCTTCCTTCACAGCAACTCTCTAATTGTCCTTGGCACTGGTGGGAAACGCTGCTCTCCGCCCATAGCAGGAAGCACACACCTTCTTCCTCCATAGCACTAAAGCACCCCTGGCCTTGCTTTGTGTCTCTCCTCCCCTGGTACAGGCTGTGGGTGGGTGTTTGTACCCCTCTTCCTTCCTGGAGGGAGGACAGACCTTTCGGAAAGACTTGCAGCACAGTGGAGCAACTATGTGGTGGTGGAAAAGCACAGTATTCCAGATGTGGTCTGAATGCCGAGCAGAGGATGGTAGTCGCTTCCCCCATCTCCTGGCTGTGCTCCTGCTGACATAGCCTGGGGTGCTGTTAGCCTTCATAGCTGGCTTGGGCTTACCCAGCTGTCCCCCAGGACCCCAGGCCCTTCTGCGCAGAGCTGCTCCCCACCCCAGTACCCTGCAGGGTGTTAGTGTGTCCCAGATACCATTTGTCCTGGTTGAATTTCATGAAGTTCTTGTCACCCCATTCCTCCAGCGTGAGTGCCTCTGAGTGGCAGCTCTACCCTTAACCATATTGACGAGTCCCATCAATTTGCTGTCATCCGCAAATGTGATGAGAGGGCATTCTGTCGTCTCCTCTAGGCATTGATCATAATGTCCTAATTTGGATACAAGATTGTGGTAGATGGTGTCAAAAGCCTTGCAAAAGTCAGGGTAAATGATATCTACTGCTCTTCCTTCATCTGCAAATCCAGTCGTTTTATTACAGAAGGCAATCAGGTTGGTGAGGCGTGATTCACCCTTGGTAAACGCATGCTGGCTGTTCCCAATCACCTCCTCTTTTCTGTGCCCAGAAATGTGTTCCAAGAGCACATGGATTGCAGCGAGGCTGATCAGCCAACAGTTTCCCCTTGGGCTTTTTTTTCAAGATGGGCACAACAGTTGCCTTTCTCCAGTCATTAGGGACCTCTCCCAGTCTCCATGATCTTTCAGAGATAGAAGTGTGGCCCTGCAATGACACCAGCCAGCTCCCTCAGCACCCTTGGATGCAGCTCAGTTGATCCCATGCATGCCTATCGGTTGAGTTCTACCACGTAATCCCTGACTTGATCCTCACCCATTGCTGGTAGCTCTCCCCCTTGAATCCTAAGCACAGAGAGCTGGGAGACCCTGATGGTAGGTCTGAGGCAGAGATGGCTCTGAGTACCACAGCTTTATCTGTTTCCATTGTTACTAGATTGCTTGCCCTGTTCGGGAACAAGCCCCCATTTTCCGTTTTCAGTCTTTTACTCTTGGAGTTGTAGTAGAAGCTCTTCTTGTTGCCCTTGAGATCCCTTGCAAATCGTAACTCTAGCCGAGCTTTGACCTCAGAAAAGAGACTCTATGTTAGTCCTTTGGACATTTGCAGCAGTGTCTGCATCAGCCCAGAAACCTGAGTTAGCTACTCCGGTGGTGGAGATGTACGGAACGTTCAAATGCAAGTACCGAGGCTATTAAGAAATGTAATATCTGAATGTCCTGCATAAGCTTCAGTATAAATTGTACTCTTCTATATCTGTCCAAAGGCAGCTGCTTTGTTCTGCTTTGTCAGTGAAACTGTTAATAATTTAATAATGAAAGGAAACTAATGTGGCCTATGGATTTGAGCCTCATGCTCAGATTATCCAGTGTCTAATGAAGTGTGAATTTTGACTGAAGCTTTTTCCACCCTGAGGGGAAAAAGCCACTCTCATCCATGCGGATTGTCCTGTGACTAATAAAGGATGAGCTCACACTGCAGCTTTTGCTGTACAGGGAGTACAGGTAAGGTTACTCTCCAGTACCTAGCCCTAGTTTCACGACACTTATGAAAACATGTAATTCTGCAGATATCTACCCCTTTCATTCAGATTTGACCAGTGGGTTTGGGAATTACTAGGGAGAACGGACAGACTGGCAAAGGCTGGTCCAAAGTCATTATTTAAGCCTCATGCACTTTGAAACATCCCAACATTTTCACTACTTTGCATTTCAAACACATCTCATTGGAAAGATGCAAAATAATTTACATTAAGTATTAGCCTAATTTTTGAAACAGGTGAACCGTAATGATTCATCTTTTGAAAAACATATCCCTTTTCAAATAATGTAGACTAACAATTTCATATGTGTTTATATACTCCATACTTTTCACAGATGGCTTACACGTGTACTATCTTATATAAAATAAGGTTGTTTCTAATGTAAGCCAGTAAGACTTCCATAAAAACAAATATTATCTACCATTTTCTTTCAATAGTAGACTAAGCTTGGATTTAGCAAAGAGGAATGTCGTCTGGTCTGATTTGGATGCATATATGCCATGAGCAACCTCTCAAATAGATGCATGAGGCTGTTGCTGTCACCTTTCCTAGACAAATACACTCAGGCTAATGACTGACAGATGAGGTGTGTTTTGCTGCGGCATAGCTAATGTGTATTAGCTATCTTGTTTTAAAACCAACGTGGAGACAAGGCACGGCACTTTTATTGCGAGGTAAACCAGGTGAGGCCAACCAAAAGCAGCAGCATAGTGCTGACCTCCCCTAGCAACCTCGCTGCAGCTTGTCTGATTTTACAGGCATGTAGCTACCACATTAATTAAGTTTTCACTGTGAAAAGCCTCACAAAACCAAAATAAGGCCCCGTGCCACTGAAGAAAAAGCCCAGTGTAAGTGGCTGCATATGTGACAGGAGATTCACATTAGCCTGTTGGGGGAATGGTATCAGTCTCACCCCAGCAGCATGCAATCTAGTGTAAGCGGTAATAAAACTGCCTGAAAAAAGGCAAACTGGCCTGTACTGAATTCCAGCCCACTGTGACTGCCAGACTCCTTCCCGTCCCTGTTGTCTCCCCTTAAGCGCTGTATGTATCCTTGACCCTCTTCTTTTTAGTCTCACACAGATTCATCTACAAAGACTCACCACATTGAGTAAAAGAACTGCTGTATTTATTATACAAGTAACCCAAAGTATAGTATCTCACAACAGCAATATCACAGATAAGAATATTCTTTTTTTGTTCTGCAAATGTATCCTTCTCCACCCACCTGTTCTCCCACATAAGCAAACACACACGCAAACGCACTGAATGGTTGAGTACATCTGAGCACGATACCCTGTGTGGCAGCACAACAGATAATGTGTTTTCTAGCAAATATAAAAAAGTCCTTTAGGCCAAAATATTTTGAAAAGGGAGACTTAGTAGCACTGAACTGAAGGATCATTACAACTTTCATGTGTATATGGTCTTTGTAAGATGTGCCTTCTCCAACATGCAAATGAAACTTGAACAGAAAAAACAAGTGGAAATCATAGCTATTATTAACTAGAAAGCGAGAGACAGAATCTAGACTTTTACAGAACAATAAACATTACGTGTCATCTGATCATAGTAGGCTCAGAAATCCAAGTGGTGTGTGCTGCACAGCAGTGCCAACTCAGACTTGAGAAATCAGTGATGACCAGGGAGCCAGAGGTGATGGGCTGGTTATTGCAATCTCTTACATCAGATCCATCTTGTAAATTCAGCAGTATCAGTTGTGTTTGATTGGTGTCAAATTGGTGTAAGAGTGGAGAATCAGGCCTACTGAATGGTCTAAATGACGACAAAATGAAGAAATTCTCATTCTCATTAGGAAGCAGTGATCAGAATCAACGTAACCTGCAATCTGGACATATTTTTTTTTCTATTTCTCTTTTGAAACCTTAAAATATGAAATCATGAGGTCCTTACTATTACATATGATCACACTATTTCAGTTTAGTAATTTCCTGAACTGTATTTTCTAGTTTAGATTATTCACAGATGATTGGTTTCAACCTAAGAAATTCCAGGTTAATACAATAGCCCCTGCTGTACAGTGTAATAGAAGCCATTCACGAAGGAATGACATCTAAATTTTGCCAAAGCATGGGGAAAACCAAAAAGCATTTATCAAACGTTTTCTTAACATTGGGCTTCAGTATAATGAGGTTTTTTATTCTCTCTCCATGTATCTTGATTGGCCATTTGTATCTGGAAAAAAAAAAGGGCACTTTGCAAAGTGCCACTTTTAAGTCTTTCCTTTCCCTGGCTATTCAAAGATTTTCTTTCCTTGATCTTTGGAGGAAAGTCTTGCATTATTTCTGATGCCCTGAGCAACCGCTTTGCTCATACCCCTTAGCACGTAGGAGCCCGAACGCTTCTGTAGCACAATTGTTCAAGGTTCTTCCCTCCCCTTCATTACATGTACAGCCATTTCCCTCCAAAACAGCTGCCAGGCTCATTCCCTGGCCTATTTTCTCCTGCTAGCCTCAATGTCACCCTTTCCTTTCACTGCCCCTACTTCCAGCCGACCTCCACCATCCCTCTTGATGCTGTCCTCCTCACCTCAGGGGAATCCAACGGCAGCGTGCCTCGCTGCCCGCACACCGTCGCTACCTCGGCGAGCTGCCCAGGACACAAGGGGCACCACCTCTATCCTCCTCTCGTTAATACGCTATTACTTCTCACTCCCCTCACCCCCCACTTGCGATCCGATCAGCCAGGGATCACAGGCGTGGCCATTCCACCACCACTTCAGTTAGCATGTCCTCCAGGGGGAGAGGGGCGGCGAACGAGCGGCAGCGCGGCCGCCACCCAGGAGGCAGGCCCGCGGGCTTTGCCCTCCCCTGCCCTGCCCTGCCCTGCCCTCCCCTGCCCTGCCCTCCTCTCCTCTCCCCTCCTCTCCTCTCCTCTCCCCTCCTCTCATATTTTTGCCATTTCCAGGGCGAATTGCCCGGGACCTTTAAGAAGCCGGAGCCCAGGGCGGGCACGAACGGGAGCAACCCCTGCCCCGAGTCCCGCCGGCCGGCCGACCCACCCC